>JACTOM010000043.1:632519-686430 GCA_015832385.1 Elymnias hypermnestra
CGCTTCAACCGATGGACGTCCACTGCTGGACATAGGTCTCACGAAATGATGCCCACAAGACCCGATCTTGTGCCGCCTGGCTCCAGCGGCTACCGGCGATCCTCCTTATATCGTCGGTCCACCTTGTGGGGGGTCTTCCTACACTGCGTCGTCCAGTGCGGGGTCGCCATTCCAGCACTTTCCGACCCCAACGTCCATCGGTTCGTCGGACTATGTGCCCCGCCCATTGCCACTTCAGGTTCGCGATTCGTATTAGATATTCATGAATAAATAAATAATTTTTGAAAAAAACACAAAATTCGCGATACTTTTTGAACACACAGTACATCAAATAACTTACGAACCCAAAACAAACTTGTTATAAATTCTAGAAGCTGCTTAAGATTAACAACTTATTTAAGGGTAACTGTATACGTTTCTATAATAAACTCCCACAAGGCGTTCTAAAGATGTCAATTAATAAATTCAAAGTCTTTGTTAAAAGAAGCTTTATATAAAAATCGTATTATAAGTTGCAAGACTACTTAGATGATAGAAACGCGTGGGAGCCAACGAATTGCTCTAATTTGAATTAAAATATAGTAAACTGATATGATATTGTACTGATGATAGTAACAAAAAAAATACCCGACTGAGTTTGTTGTGGGTTCTTCTCGGATCGGGGCGCGAAGGAACCCTCGTAACTTTACGATTTTAAGCCATTCTTGAGTACCATCATCAGACGTATATTAGAATAAGAATGTGGAAAAAAATATATAATTTGACTATTCAAAAGTGCTCTAATATGCCTACTTGAATAAAGATATTTTTGATTGATTGATAATAGTGTCTTCTTTATCCTAGGAACCAGCATACCTTAGTTACCATCCAATCCCTTTCAGTACAACCCTTTTTACTCAAAAATAAAAGTTAAAGTGATTTATTGGTGTAGTACCATTTATCGCTACGCTACTTCGCTGTACATACACCCACCACACTACTCCAATACGGATTATTACGTACGTCCTCATAATTAAAATGAAATTCCTTTCGTTATTTCTATTAGAAAAACGTAAATTTTCCTATGTATTTTGCCCAAAACTTTGATACATAACTAATTCAAAAATTACACATAGGGTAGAGAACCGGATGACATAGTTCACGATCTGCTTGTATGTGAAGCTTCTATATAAAGAAGAGATATATTTATCCGCCGGTTTTGTTGGTAGTTTTACATATGTATATATTATACACATTTTTACTTTCATTTCCAATCACGTTCTACAAAAACTGGTTTGCAAAGGAAGGAATGGCGCGGGGACGGGGAGAGAGCGAACACGCGCGAGCCAGCGCGAGGCAGTGCGAGGCCGGTCACCCCGTTCAGTGAGCAATGTCGGCTTTTAACAGCGACACGTCTGTGATTGTAAAATGATCAAACATAACACACAAACAACATGCAGTTCCCTACTATATAACTTAAGATAGACAACAGAACTTAGGCTAGACAAAAGCGAACGTATCAGTTTTCTATAGTGCATTTTATACTAGTGCATAGGATTATTATAAGTTAAGAATTCAAGCAATGGAAACATTTATAGAAGGAGTTCGATTACATCCCTGTTTATGGAACCCGATGCATCCAGAATATCGCGAAGTGCATGTCAAGGACGAAGCTTGGCAGCGTGTGGTAGACCGCTATAACAACAATTCTATACCTAATAGTAAGTTTATAATAACAACCACTAATGATACTATCCTCAAAATTTATTACCAAAGATAACGAAATTTACTTATGGGACCTAATTTTATAAGGCACCAAAACTTTGAATGAATTAGTCTAGTCTTAAGAAACATAACTACTCTGTGCTACTGCATGTAGGTCTATTAGTAGCTTAAGTTTAATTTAGCTGTCTTTGCGACTTCAAATCAGAAAAATTAAATCTCGACTGCCTTACAAAAATACAAGATGAAAATTTTATAATTATATTTATTGAGATGAATGATGTTTGAAAACGTTACTAAGTCTTTTATTTGATAGTCACTTTATAATTAGTAAAGAGAAAATATATTTTTGCGCCTTTTTTTTATGAAATGATAAAATTTTAATGACAGATTTTAATATAAGAATGACAAAATCTAACCTAATATTATAAAGAGGAAACATTTGTGTTATTGTACGTATGTTTTTACGTTTTCACACAAAAACTACTGGACCGATTTCAAAAATGTTTTCACCATTAGAAAGATGCATTTTCTAATGGCAAAAAATAAATAAGAATCCCTTAGAAAAATGCATTAATAAAAAATCTATTACCGCGTGCGCTGCGAAAACTATTGAAGATAGAAAAAAAATGTTATACAATATAATATCAACGTATATATCTAAAAAAAATCCGCAATACCATAAGTCCAACTACTGTAGTTATGACATTATAGCTACTTTTTTACATTTTAAAAGTTAAATATTAGCGCCAGCAATAGTCAAATTATATTATTCAAACCTCTAATCCTATTAATTGATATGATAGTAAAATGATTTTTAAATTATTAAAATCGGACATTCCATTCCGAAGATATAACAAATTTAAAAATCTCAATCTACAATAACGTATTAGAACAATAAAAAGCTACGACAAATGTTGTACAAATAAATCTTTTCTTTAATATTATGAAAGAAAGTGTTGCATTTTGAATGTACGGTTTTTTTAACAAAATATAATAATCAAGCTTAAAATTACTGGACCAATTTAAAAAATACTTTAAATACCTATAGAGTATTTTAATATTGATTAATGCCGGACATTCTAAGTAAATAATGTTACAACAAATATATATCTAACTAATACATTTTTTTAAAGTAAAATCTGTATATTGATTAGATTATGAATGTGTGTATCCAATATTCTGAAAATAAGTAATTAAAAACTAAGTGAAATAAAACTCTTCTAACTTCTAACAAAAATATATAGTCCGACTTAGTAGACTTTCCAATGGCCCGAGATCGGTATTTACGCAGGTGACACCGCGGGGCACTGGTAGTATACAATATGTTAGGAGACAGCTCCCGAAAACGAAGACAGATAATAGTACTAATGATTTAAAAATACCATATTTTTAATTATACACTCCATCATTCTAGTAAAGCTAAATAAAACGACAGTTTCATAAAAAAATACATTACTATGCTAAAAAAAACAACCAGCACTGAAACACAAAATTAAAACAGCTGACGTCTCATGCGCTTTATGAAAATATTGTTTCATTTAGCTGTACTAACATGAAGGTGCGTAAATAATGCTAATAAAACGTTTTAAAAATATGTTTTTTTTTTAATCAGGATCAATTTCTTCCGCCTCATCATCAAATGTCATTAGTACTGTCATCTGTCTTCGTTTTCAGGAGCGGTCTCCTAACACCTTGTATAAATTCTTTGCGCGTGAACAAAATCTGTGATGGTATGTTCTGTCCAAACTTTGAAACGGCCACATGGATTTTCCCAGATAGAGTGTTGATGTTATGGATGTAGTACGTCTTTACTAATCTCCGAAACGACTTAAACTATTTTTGATTACACTTTGCTATCACATTCAGCATCTTCATATAAACTTTAAATTTTTAAATCCCTAGGTTCGATAGGTTTTGAGGGATTGTTGCAGAGTTATTAGCAAATAAAACTCAAGAGGGACAGCGTTTGTCGTGTCTGTGTAATAAAATTTACATTAAATCGTTTTCACATTCCAGTACAAGTGGCGAAAACGGAATGGAAGAAGTTACGTGATAACCATCGCGATGCCCTAAAACGAGCCAAACTTGGAAAAAACAAGCTACTACCGGCTCAAATAACCACTTGGAAATACGCTAAAGCGATGCAGTTTCTCGAGCCTCATATGAAGTATCGAATCACCGAAAACATAGAATTTGAAGCACCATCGCCTTTTGGAAGCATAAAGAACTCTGAGCAAGATGTAACTACAACTCACAATGCCGAGAACACATCTTTAAATAGTAATATATCAAAAAAAAGATGTCTCGAATGTAAGAATGACCTCCGTGATGCAGACGCATTAGAATCTTTCTTCAAATGTATACTTCAAACTACCAAAACCATGCCAATGTGGATGCAAACTCAAGTGAAGAAAAAAATATTTGCAGTCATTATTGAAGCCGAGGAACATTTGTCGGGCCAAACACACGAACAATGTTCGAAAGAACAACACGACATATTTGTGCCCATTGAAAAGAAAATAAAAACAGAAGTGTTCACTGACGATAGCTGTGATAACGAATAAATACATTTTCAAAGTTATATATAATTATTAATTCGACTGTAATGAAAGTTGTACTTGAACATATGTTGAATAAAAGACACGTATATTTCTTTACACAACAATAATTATTATCTATGATCTCTTAGAAAGTATATTACCAATTACAAATTATATATAATTATATAATTATATATGGTATTAGTAAACTGTATTAGTATTATAGGGTATAGAATGTGCGTAAAAAGAAATGAGGCACATACTACAACACATAAATGTGAGAGATCGAGGCGAGTTGAGTAGAGATATAAAGATTAAAATCTCATACAGATATTTGTAAACAATATGAAACCTTAAATCTCTGATTGAAACTCACTTTAAAATGTACCTATAAATAAAAATTTTAACAAAAAAAGAACCGCCTTCAAAACAGTCTTACATATATATTAATATGTTCAAAAAGTAAGTAATAATTGCGTATTCTTTTAAAGTGTTCTTCGTATTCTTATATTTGGAGTCTGCGTCAGCCAAGGTAGATGTTCCCCGCGTGTCCACTTGGCAGCTTGCGCTATATATATATATATATATATATATATATATATATATATATATATATACGTAAGTATATATGTAGGCACCTCGGCTGAAGAATACGCAATTATTTAAGTTTGTTTTTAAGGCGGTTCTTTTTTCGTAAAAATTTCTATTTAGTTTTTGATTTTTAGTGAATCTGAAGTAAACTAACAAATTTGTCTCAATATGTGTACACCTGAAAACGTGTTGCACATATGAGATAACACCGTTTAAATGAAACAACTTCACAAAATTAAATTTGCATTAATACCGCCACACCCGGGATCGAATCCGCAACCTTATACCACCGCTTCACACATAATTCACCTTTCAAATATCGCAATGCAGAAAAAACGTAAGGTCATTTGATTACAGACAGTTATATATTTTGCTAAAAATGGCACTCTTACTGTAAGCTGTTGAGGAGTTCCATTGATCTGCATATTTAACTACGACTAGCACTTGACCATACCGAAGTTACGGTAGGCAACTCAAATATCTGGAAAGCTTATAGAAGATTCTGCCGAGTATCGTTAATTTGCTCATAAGAATTGAAGAGTTCCGTCACTTTTTCATGGATTCCATCATCAGAACCTAACCAAACTATCACAAGTCAACACTTGAAGTATATTTTTTCTAATAAAAAAAGAATCATCAAAATTGGTTGGCGTGATCATGAGTTATTCGTCCATTTGTCGCGCACATGCTTATTCAAATTTAAGAATTATCCGGTTTTCTCATGGATGCCATCATCAGAACTGGTTTTAAAAAAATGGGACCCTATGACGAGCACCACCTTTCATATTAAAAAAAAATCATCAAGATCGGTCAACCCAGTCGGAAGAGGTAACAAACATTAAAAAAAAATACAGACGAATTGATAACCTCCTCGTTTTTTTTGAAGTCTGTTAAAAATGGCTTGTACTGAAATTAAATAAGTTCCTACAATACACCTCGCATCATTTAAAGTGGGACCTTGTACTGGCTTAAAAGAGGTTACTCTTACAAATTTATTTTGAAATCCTGTCCTACTTAACACTATTTTTTGCTATTTTCGATTTGACAGCTCGACCACAGAGTCGCTGTCCTATCATTATGCACAGATTATATTTTTGCTATAAGACTAAGTATAAAATCTTTCGTTATTTTGTTATTTTGTTCGCATGTATAGGTTTTTTAGTCTCCATTTTATTTAGCCTCTGTATTTTTCACTAATATATGCCAGCCCCATCGGCCTTATAGCTAGGTGAGATTGCAGTCAAGCGCAAACTAGTCAGCAATAAAAAAAATGGTTATTTTAAAATGTGTGCAATAAAAAATTCTAATTACTATAGTTTCAAAATATCCTATTATTATCTACCATGTCCATTAGTTCTTGCCTTAGCTGAAATCTTACGAAGTGGCTTTAAATCACGTATCTTAATTGAATAGCTGTGGCGTCCATGTTTTTCGTGATCTAACTTAAATAATGAACCAGAACCATAATTAGCAGATACATCGTCATCTGCAATATTCATCAAGTGTACATCACGCTGCACACGTCCCTGCAATAATATAAGATGGTTAAATTTCATTTCTTCAAATGAAAACCTCTTCAGGTGCGTTGTGCACTTTATTTTGCAGGTTTTTAATAAGCTTGAGCCATCACGTTCAGCTATATAAGGCTGGTTCGAGTAAAGTAAGCTTTCGTCGAGTAATGGAGCAAGAAATATATAGTCATCGCGTCACTGCTATAGATTATATATTTCGTTATTAATATTTACGACATTTATGAAAATATATTAACATATTGCAAGTAAATTTTGTGTGGTTTAATTAGATAGATTATATATATTTAAAATGTTATTACTTTATGAATATAGATCAAACAAATCAAAAGATGAGGCTTTAACTTCTGTTGTGTGATCACAAATAATTTATTTATTGCAAAAGTCTACAGCTTAACTATGTTCTCACTTCATGGTAAGTGCTTATAGAGTCCAAGATGAAAGGGCTCTAGCTTGGTCTGGTAAGAGATAATTTACTACTTAGCTGTTTTCTAAACAACATTTCACATACAGAGAACTTTCTTGTTGGCACGTCTTTGCTGGTCGTTAGCCACAACTGCTGCCTTCTATCAGTTTAGAACTAGACAAATGAGATAATATAATTTCCTTGATTTTCCCATGGATTTATTCCCGCTTTTCTTATATCGTTGATATGATTCTAATTTTGATGAGAAATTTACTGTCAGATGACTGATATTATGCTCTATATTTCGATGTTCATAAGGTAATGAGAAATTCTGTAATGGGTAAGTTACGCATATGCAAAACATGATATACGAGCATATCTAGTACATATCTAGCAATACTGGAATTTATCACCTTTTAAGGCTTTTTGTTTTGTTCAACCTTGTGGCTACTTTATAAGTGATAATAATGAATGACGAAAATATTGTTGAAGGCCCAAATAACTTGGCAAATAGTCTATGTAACGCCAAAAGCGGCGGATTGTGAGACAAGTAACAATTAATTATATGTAAGGATTAATTGAAATACATAAATACTTGGAAGACAACTCTATACCAAAATAAAGGGGCATTGTAGTAACAATATAAAGTTTTAATCGTGTAATAAGTAAAAAATTATAGACAACATATATTTTATAAATTTAAAAAAGTAGTTGTAAAGTAATACCTAGACGGTTAATACCCAAAATAATTGTTCTACTTACACTTTCATTAGAGCCAATTTCAAAAGGCTCTTTATCGTATGAATTCACTATAAATCCTTTCACCGTCTATAACAGTAACATACTTTGAGACATTATATATACATATATAATCATCTTGTTTACACTTACTTCAACTGCTACAGGTACAAAAAAAAAACGCAGGAACTATAAATTATCAACATAAATTTGTCATTGTATTGATTCAAATTGATTTACTGAACTTCAGGTTTGACAAATTTAACAATTATACGTACTTAAATGAAGTATTTTATATTAATTTAGATAATGGATATTCTCTTTTATTAAAAAATATAGAGTGTCGCTGTGTTATGGACTCAGCCGCTTTTTGTTCGTGAATACAACTCGCGCGTGGCGGGGCTTCCCCATTCGCGACGCGCGGTCACAGTCCTTACTTAACCTAATAATTTATTTTATCCTTTATCTATCCAGTGGTGTAATTGAATTTCAGACGGAGGTAATAAATATGTACCTACAATACCAAACTGTACCCCCTTTTTTTATCATTCGTTTTTTTAACGGATGCGATTTTAAAGACGATTTCAGATCAATACATACATCGATTCTTCTTAACTTATATGCTTGAAAAGGAGCCTTCCGCCGGAGTCGCAAAATGTAGGGGTTTAGTAAACGAATCCGCTTTCTGTTGACACCCAAGACGTGTTCAATTGGAACATACTCGTCTCCAAACACTTGCTGTAAGGTTAACTCAATAAATGTTGGTAGTAATAGTAAAAGAATCTGTTTTATGTAAATATAATTTTCCTCTTTAAATATCATCATGCATTGCCAAGCAAGGTATTTACTAGTCTCTAGAGCAGCGGTCGGGTAACTTTCTTAATTATTACCCCAAAATAATAATTTTTATGTTTTGTGCGTTTACAATCTCTTAAATAAACAAATCGTTGTTATAATTAATTATACTTTAATCGTTTACACTTAATTTATATTCAGTGAGCTCATAATTTTTATTTATATATTTGGAAAGAAGTTTAATTACACTAGGCATAGAATTAAAAAAGCAGTACTAGATAAATAAGCAATTTATATCTTGATCACTAGAACCAAAACTTATTAGTATGTATAATTTAAAGCATACTACTATTATAAATGGGAAAGTAACTCTGTCTGTCGCGCTTTGACGCCAAAACTACTGAACCGATTTAAATGAAATTTGGTAAACAGATAAGCTATATTAAAATGCGAAAAATGGTTGTAATTAAGCAAGTATCGTCATTTTTAGAGTTAGAAGCTTAAAGCTTTTTTAGAAGGTGGATTCGATACAAATGATATACCCTCAATGCTTTAAAATAACAATCTTTACTAATATTATAAATGCGAAAGTAACTCTACCTATCCGTCGCACTTTGACGCCAAAACTACTGAACAGATCTAAATGAAATTTGGTACATAGCATTAAAGTATTTATACGTATGTGTCTTATTTGTGAAATAATTTATATTTAAATATATTACAAAGTCACGGACTCAGCTAGTTTAGTATAAACTGTGATAATACTCACGTTAGGATCGCTAGACATTTTAATTGTAATTGCTAATTTTTGCTTACAGTCTCTCAAAGCGTTATGTTTAAAAAGTTCCTCACGTTGGAACCTTGTGGCATCGATGTCCGACAAAACATCTTCTTCCTTAAAATATTATTTAACTTAAGTATATATATAAATAAAATTGTAGTTTATAATGTCTCTGCCTCTATTCTCAAACTGATCGAGTTTGAATACTGATACTAACTATACACAATAACATAGGCCACTTTTATTGTTAATATTTACGGAATAAGAAATTATTGGTCCAATTTAATTGGGTAACTTTAATCATTAAGGTGAGGTAACATGAGGTGTAATAGATTTGTATATAAAAGATGTAACACTTATAAATTGCTAATTAAAGAGTCATTAGAGAACATTCGTTTCAATTACGAAGCACAACTTCCCCTCGCGGATATATATATGGAAAACGACCATTTACTGCGAGATTTCTTAAAATATTCAACAGATAAAATTCAGCAAAAATTATACTCGCGACTTAGTCTCTTACTAAAAACGTGTCTCTCTATAATCCCACGTGACCCAGATTAAGCCAAATTTACTGAGTTTCCTTTACCATTCACCTTACGGCCACGCTGATCCAGTGATGTTATTACTAGCTTTGTTAGCAGAGGTCTCGGGTTGAATCCATCGTAGAGCGAATTACAAAAATGCATTTTCTAATTTGTCTGAATCTAGCCTGAGGGGAGGCTTCGGTTGTGTCTAGTTACCACTGTAGCAGCAAAGACGTGCCGTCAAGGAAGATATTTCTGTTCCGATACGATGCTGCGTCATCATCATCATTATCATCTCAACCGATGGACATCCATTGCTGGATATAAGTCTCTTCCAAGGATTTCCATAATACAAGTCATCTGTCCATCTGGTGGGGGGTCTACCAACGCTGCATGGTCGCCACTCAAGCAGCTTGGGACCCAACGTCCACACCTTCGCCTAGCTATGCGCCCTGCCCATCGCCATTTTAGTTCCGCGACCCTTCGAGCTACGCTGTGTGTTCAAAAAGTATCGCGAATTTTGTGTTTTTTCAAAAATTATTTATTTATTCATGAATATCTATTTTGTCCCCTTCAAAGTAATCCCCATGAGATATTATACACTTGTGCCAACGGTTTTTCCAATCTTCGAAGCACTTCAAAAAATCATTTTTTTTTTTATCTTGTTCAGCTCCTCCTTCGATGCCGTCTTTATCTCGTCAAGAGAAGAGTAACGTCGTCCTTTCATGGGCCTCTTCAGTTTAGGGAACAAGAAAAAGTCACAGGGGGCCAGATCTGGGGAATACGGTGGCTGCGGCATCATTAGTGTGTTGTTTTTGGCCAAAAAGTCGCGCACAAGCAACGATGTGTGAGCAGGGGCGTTATCGTGGTGCAAAAGCCAATTTTTGTTCTTCCACAAATCCGGGCGTTTCTGGCGGATTGCTTCGCGCAAATTGCGCATAACTTGCAGGTAATATTCCTTATTGACCGTTCTTCCCTGTGGCAAGAACTCATGATGCACCACGCCCCTGCAATCAAAGAAAACTGTCAGCAAAACTTTCACATTCGATCGAACTTGGCGCGCTTTTTTCGGTCTTGGTTCGTGCGGCAGCTTCCATTGAGATGATTGAGCTTTGGTTTCCACGTCATAACCATAAACCCACGATTCGTCACCAGTTATGACCCTCTGGAGCAAATTTGGGTCGTCGCGGACAGAGTTTAACATCTCATTAGCAATGTTCATGCGATGCTGTTTTTGGTCACAATTGAGCAATTTTGGTACGAATTTCGCGGCGACCCGTCTCATGCCCAAATCATTGATAAAAATCGAATGGCACGAGCCAATCGATATGTTTAGGTCCTCAGCAACTTCTCTAACGGTGATTCGACGATTGGCCAATACCATTTTCTCCACTTCATTAATTTTTTCGTCTGTTGTTGAAGTGCTCGGGCGTCCGGCACGCTCTTCGTCGTTCACATCTTCTCGGCCTTCTGAGAACATTTTGTACCACCGATAAACGTTGCTTCGGTCCAAGGTAGCTTCTCCGTATGCCACAGTCAACATTCGGAATGCATCCGCGCACTTAATTTCGTTTTTCACACAAAATTTGATACAGGTTCTTTGATCCATTTTTTTGAATAGGTAAAAATCGAAGACGATCCAAAACACGTGCAAGCAAAGCAGCTGTCAACAATTAAATGAACATTCAAAATGGCCGAGCTTGTCGGCATAAGTGAGAGACATGAATACCAACATAACGCCACAAAAAATTCGAAATTCGAATATACGTAACCCGCGAAAATTCAAAATTCGCGATACTTTTTGAACACACCTTGTATATCGGTAACTTTTGTACTTCTGCAAATCTCTTCGTTTCGGATTCAATCCAAAAGATACTCCGAGAATAGCTCATTGCATCGCCCGCTGTGTGACCCTGAGCTTTCTTATAAGGGGCATGGTCATTGGCTATGTCTCGCAACCATAACTCATCACTGACAACACGCGTTATTCATAGACTTTTGTTTTTAGACACTGAGGAATGTTCTACGAAAAGATTTGACGTAGTTTACCGAACGCTGCCCCTAGGAGTTGGATTCGGCGGCCAACCTCTTTCTTGAAATTTAATCTGCCCAAATGCACGTTGCTATGTGGAAACCATAAAAGGTAAATTACCTCCTACCAGATTAGCGCGGTTCCATCTAAGACTGGATCATCACTTACCAGGTGTCACATTCAAGCACTGGTGTGACTGCAATAAAAAAAGCTATTTTGTTACTATTTATATTCTAAAGTATGATAACTGTGAATACTCAACTGGTACGTCGCATTTAATGACAACAGCCCTAATTCCCAACTGTGAGTTTCCGTTTTGAGTAAAATCACTGTCTTCGCCAATTTCATAAAGCCATATCGATTTAAACATAAAAGTAACAAATATAACCTCTGAAATCAAAGTTTCAGCACGGTACCGTTTTAGTTTCTTAATAATTTATTAAATATTTTCACGTCTGAATATATATTCTATGTACTTACTCAGCATTTCAACAAATCACAAAAATTCTTCAATAAATACATTAAGCGTTATAAAATAAAAGCAAATATGTTTTAAGTAAATTAAAATATATATATGGAAATTAAGCTAAATGCAACAATTGCTTGATAAATAATATAGTGTTTATGAATAAATACTTCCATACCACTTATATGTCAATATAGAGAATATTCTCGTTTTCCTTTTATTTAATGGCCATAGATAATACCTGTATACTGGTTTTTAACGGCTTTTCAACCTTCGTGCTGTATATGTTTCATACATAAGCAATATATTTCAACCATAAATTTTTGTGTCCAAGTCCATTTAATATATCGGAGTGCGATAGTCTGGGGATCGCTGGCGCCATCTATCTATCGGCGTGGGGCAGTCAATAAATAGCAGTACAGCGCGTCTCTCGGCAGTTCTCGAGTACGGTCGGCCGGAGCGGTCCAATATTGGAACTGTTGCGTTCCTAGCTATTATTATTAATGCGTTTGTGTAAATTGATATCGGGAACACTATAATCTGAGTTAATTAATAGTGTTTGATTGCACCAACATTACCCACGAACGCCCACAGTATGGATGCCGTTAATGACGATGTCGGCGGAGAACACTACGCCCCCATGCTTTATGCTTCCCTCTCTCATATTCTCCGACATATTATACTAGCTGAACCCGCGACTTCGCCTGCGGGGAATGGTTTTTTGGTAGTATTTTTAGTAATTTAGGAAAATTGTTTTACAAATAAGAAACATACCCGCACTGCCTCTTTTATATACATACACATTTTACATCTACTAAGTCGAACTATAGATTTACTCTCGTTAACATAAAAGTTTTATTTCCCTTAGTTTTTAATTACTTCCTTTCAGCTTCACACTTACATTCATAATCTAATCAATATATAGATTTGACTTAACAACGATTACATAACTAATACATTTTTAAATTCGTAACATCATTTAGGTAGAATATCCAACATTAGTTAATTTAAAAAATAGCCTACAGATAGTGAAAGAATTTTTTAAATCTGTCCAAAAGTTTTTAGCTTAATATTATAAATTGTTAAAAACTTTCAAGTATCTCTTTCTTCAATAAAATATAAATCTCTTATCTCAGAACTTCCCTATATACTACATTTGACACTACGGAGTTCGACTCGGGATACATTATTTTCTTTATATAAAGATTTTAAAATCTTTGGAATGGAATGTCTGATTTTAATAATTTAAAAAGTATTTTATAGACATTGAAACGGTATTTAATAAAATGATGATGGTAACAGAAACAAACATGACCGACTGAGTTTGTTGTGGGCTCTTCTCGGATCAGGGCGTGAAGGAACCCTCGTAAATTTAGATTTTAAGTCGTTCTGGAGTACCATCATCAGGCGTACATTAGAATTAGAGTGTGGAATAGAAAAAAATATATTATTTGACGACTCAAAAGTGCTATAATATGCCTATTTGAATAAAGATATTTTGATTTGATTTGAATATCAAAAATATAATAAGATTAATACAGAGATGTGAATAATGTGGTTTGATTATTGTCAGCACTTTTATTACTTTTAAAGTGTAAAAAAGTAGTTATAATGGCTCAACTACTGTAGTGAAACATTTTTTTGTTTTATCTTCAAGTTTCGCAGTGCACATGATAATAGATTTTTTGTGTTACATTAATGCATTTTTATTAGGGATCCCTATTTTTTTGAGAAAGTAATATAGACTATGTCGCTCAGTGATATAGCAGCTTTTTAACGGCGAAAAATTTTTTGAAATAGTTCCTAGTACTTTTTGTGTGAAAACGATACAAACATACATACAAAAACACAAATGTTTCATATTTATAATATCAGTTTATATATGTTGGAGTGCGGTAGTCTGTGGAACGCTGGCGCCATCTGTCTATCGGCGTGGGGCAAAGTCAATAGTGACTCCAGTTCTCGGGTGACGGTCCGCCAGAGCAGTCGA
The DNA here is from genome assembly GCA_015832385.1 of Elymnias hypermnestra. Taxonomy (NCBI): domain Eukaryota; kingdom Metazoa; phylum Arthropoda; class Insecta; order Lepidoptera; family Nymphalidae; genus Elymnias; species Elymnias hypermnestra. The sequence goes on from JACTOM010000043.1 coordinate 646,619, forward strand.
CTATTGAACCTGTAGCTATTATTATTATTAATGGATTCTTTAAAATGATATCGGGAACATTATAATCTATGTTAATTAATAAAGTGTTTGATTGCACCAACATTACCCACCAAAAGCCCACAGTTTGGAGATGGAATTATGGATGACACTAATTATTATGTCGGCGGAGAACCCTAAGCTCCTATGCTTTATACTTCTTTAACTCTTATTGTCCGACATATAAATAAATGGAGAGGATTTTTATAAAAACAAAAACCCATATGTATGCAATGTTTTATTTCCTATTACAAGCTGATATTTCTGCAGTAGCTAATATAATTTCTATTACATTATTTTATTTTCAATACTGCATTCATTAGTTTGATCATTTGACTATATTATATCAAATTATATTAAAAACTAATTTTTTAAATGAATTTTCTTTTACTGATATATACTAATGAAAACAGTATAAATGATGACAAATTTACAAAACAAACCATCAAATAAGTCGTGTTCAAGAAGACCTGATCAATTATCCTTAAAGTCGAATCATTTATCAGTCGTTTAAATATTACAAAAGCACTTAATACAAGTTCCTTTTAAAAGGAAAATACCTATAAATTGATCAGATCTCTTCACAGTCTAATTTCAATATCATCTACAGTAGATAATAATTCATAAGAGTTGGGAATACAAAAATTACCAAAATATATTAATTAATCCTCTTGAATCACTGGGATCCTAATAAAACAAAGTCAACTTTCGTGTATTTTATACAGTGAAACCTAGATAGAAATCTGTAGGGGCCTATATTTTAGAGGGTTTTAATTTAACTAGTTTTTCAGATAGGCAGGTTAACATTACTTATAAAGGCTTTTAATTTAACCAGGATTCCAAAGAGACAGTTATCAAGGCAGTTGTTTTATTTATGAGGGTCCTACTAGGATAGTTGGAAATGTTGTTTTTTTACTCGACTGAGTTTGTTGTGGGTTCTTCTCGGATCAGGGCGCGAAGGAACCCTCGTAACTTTAGATTTTAAGCAGTTCTTGAGTACCATCATCAGACGTATATTAGAATCAGAGTGTGGAAAAAAATATAATTTGACGATTCAAAAGTGCTATAACATGCCTACTTGAGTAAAGATATTTTTGATTTGATTTGATTTGTTTATCGTACCGACCTGATAGTACTAACAATTATTGAAGGAATTAAGACTATTGGTAAAGAAAAATGTTATAACTAAACTTAATAAATTATTTCACTTATTCATGCTACACTGTGGAGATAAAAGGATAAAGGTAAGTAAGACATATTAACGTCCCACTGCTGGGCACATAACTGTAACATAGTACAGAGAGCATAGACACACCACTCTGTTCCACTGCTTGCTGGAAGGCCACGCCTATCCCATAATTACTTTCGGTATATGCCGGATACTTCACGATGTTTTCCTTCACCGAAAAGGACGTTAGTTTCTTTTTTATAAAAAGAAACTAATTGGTGCTCAAGGTACGAAGAAGCGATTTCTCTGAAGAAGAATCCACCACTAGGCCATCCATCTAAACATTTGCCCCTAGCAACATGTGTCAGGTTTTGGAAGTATTATCTTATTTTTAACGTCCGCGTCTTATTTAATGAGTGATTTGAATATATATATTTAGACTTAGAAAGCGTTTACAACAAAGGAATTACTGATATACATATAATAAAACTGGTCATGAACAGGACATGTCAGGCACATTCTTTCGTCATATTTATGGATCGCTAATATTGAAATAAAATCGGAAAATAATATTTTAATAGGAATCAATAAAAGACGATCACATACAAAATATACATAATAATTAAGTTGACAATGTGGCTAAACTATAATAATATTTTTAGGTCTCCCATTCTTGATCCGTTGACGGGTGAGTTGATGCTTTGCTTGTCTGAAATGATCAATTTTTTTTTAGGATTACTATTATTTAGGGGTGTGCGAATATCGTTCGAATCGAATATCAGTATCCGATTCGAAATTCGAATTATCGAATTATTCGAAATTCCACGAATATTTAGAAAAAAAATTGAATAATTCGAGAAATTTCGACTAATGAAAATTTTCGGATTTTCAATTGTTTTCAAATCATCAAATTTAAATAATATAAAATCGTGTATCGAAATATTCGACTAAAAAAATCAATTACCCAGAGAATACAATTGCTCATTTTCAATATATGTTCATATTTATTATTTTTAAACAAAAATTTGTAGCAAATTTTCAATGTATTTTTTAGAATACTGTATTTAAAAAAGTAAGTAAGTAGTAGCCCATTAACGTCCCACTGCTGGGCACAGGCCTCCTCACTCATACGAGAGAGGGTTTTTAGAGCATAGACCCACCACGCTGCTCCACTGCGGATTGGCAGGTATAATGCACAAGTGTACTCTCTATTCCTTCACTCTCGTAGTCCGACGTGACGGCAATCCGGCACGACCGGAGAGAGATCAGGCGCAGGACCGACGGCTTAACGTGCTCTCCGAGGCACGGGGGTGGATCACATCGCCAACTTCCCAACTTCGGGCAAAAATTGAGAAAATCTTAACAGGAATCTTAATATCTATTTCGAATTGGCCCGACCCGGGACTCGAACCCAGGAACTCATGTCTGTAGTCGAACATGCTAACCACTAGACCAATAAGGCAGTTATATATAATACTGTATTTGCTTACGATATAATTTATGCTATTTAATTCTCTTTAAAATAAAATAAAAACTATAATAATTGTTCTATTTGATTCGAGTTTCGAATCGAATATTAACATTCGATTCGGACACGTTTCCTATTTTTGAATTTTGTAGTTGAAACTGTCAAATGATGTATTTCGCTTATTTTAACAGCATTATGTCTTACGGCATATTATTAAGGTGGTGTAATAATGCGGCGGTGATAATGCGGCCAACATTTAAACTATTTTTATACAAGCAAAAAGGGCAATGTGTGTCATATATCATCTAGGTATTCGTGCTTCTCTTACAAGATAAATTCAAAGAATCATATTTACTTTCACAGTAAAAAGGGGGAAATACACAATTTAAAAAAACAAATAATAAAAACAAATTGGTAATGCTATATTCGGAATCAATTGTCGGGTTTTATTTTACTCGTTTTAATAAGTTACCGCAATCAGTTTTGGAATTGCCTCCAGATAATTTTTACAAATATATTAAAAAAATTACAAAAGGATATTATAATGTTGAAGATATTTCAGCGAAAAAATGTTTAGACTTGATTCCAGTTGCACACAGAAGCATAATATTACGCACTGTAACCAATACAATACATAAAGAGTAACCGAGTTTTTTGCTGGTTTCTTCTCAGCGCAATCAGCTTTCCAAACCGGTGGTAATTTATTACCAACGGAGACTATTGACGATTCAAAAGTGCTTTTTGAGTCGACTTGAATAAAGAAAATTTTGATTTTGAAGTAGAACTTCTTGGCGTGATGAGAGCGTTACGAAAAGTATGATCGGGCTAGGCAAACATAATAAATTTGAATATTTGCAGAAATGTTTTTAAATTGTAATCTTTTACCTCACAGTTGTCGTAAAACTCCATTGCTGAATCACAGTCCGGGAAAGTGATGGTGACTTTCTTTTCTGCGGAGATAGTTGTATAATCCGAACCTGACCAGGAGCAGGTGTCGCCGGTCATCTGTACATTAATATGAAATATTTTTTAATGCAGACAGGTAAATGCTTGACTGTGTTACGGCATACTACTATGGTGTAAGGCGGCCGACATTGAAACTATCTTTATATGGCAAAAAAGAGCAATATATTTAGGATCTCGCGTTTCCTTCAGAGAAAAATTCAAAAAAATAATTCTCACAATACCGCCGCAATATATCTTAAATAATATTTTATATATCCTTGATAATATTCATTTATACAGCATAAGCAGCGAAAAACACAATTTTATACAAGAAAGAAAAATAAACTTGTAATGCCATAATTTAAAGTGAAGAAAGTTCAGAAATAATTTCTCTGTGTGAGTAAACGCATTTTTAATAAGATACCTGAATTACTTCTGGGTTTGCTTTCACATAGTTTTAAAAAATATGTTTAAAGCGTCTTATTACAAGAAGCATATTATAATATTGAAGATTATTTAAATGACAAAGATGTTTGGACTTGATTCCAGTTGCACATGAAAGCTACACACATTATATCTTACAAAAACTTTATTTAAAGAAGTAACCGTTGAGTTTCTTGCTGGTTTCTACTTAGCAGAATCAACTTTCCGAACAGGTGGTAGATTTATTACCAACAGACAAACTACTGACAATTTAAAAGTGCTTTTGGAGCCTACTTGAATAAAGAATATATTGATTTTGTGTTCTCATCTGATGGTAAGTGATGACACACAGTGATCCAGGTGCAAGGGCCAATTAGTTTATAATATTTTAGAGTTAGCTGACACCCAATTTAAGGGTCAAATTTATGTAAGTAAGCTAATCAGTCAAACAGTCAGAATATTTTGCTGGTAACCTAATCAGCTAAGATTAGCTTAAATTATAAAAAATCTCAATAGATACGAACTTGGAACTCTGTATCAGTGTGAATGAGCATATCAACAAGTATCTCGCCAGTGTCAATATCTGTGACTAGGATCTTCGGTGTGGAGAGCTGGGCATCGAAGCATACTTGTACACGAGTTTGCTCGTAGTGTTCTTCTGAATCACTCTGTTTCACGAAAGCCTTGCACGGGTAATATGCAGCTTCCTCCTCCTCCTTAAAAACAATGAGAACAGAATCAGAGGGAGATAGAATACACTTTATTGTACATCAAAAACAATACACGAAATCATAGGGTATAAAGAGGCGGTCTTGTCGCTAAATACGATTTCTGTGTGTCTAAATATATAGTACAATATATATAAAACATATATGAATTAATAAAGAGATAAATAAAAAAAATACATAAAAGTAGCCGTCCATTAACGAAGGAATCGCGCTAATCTGGTACAAGCAGCACCAGTATCATACCGGTACGAGATGTTTGATGGCACATCTTTGCTGGTGGTAAATAGCCACGACCGAAACCTGCCCCTAAACAAGACTTGGAGAAATAGAGAAATGCAATTTCCTAGAAAAGTACTGCCGGGATTCAAATTCAGGCCTCTGCCAGGGAAGTCAGTAAAGTAAACTTTTGAGCATTACTTGAAACTTTATTTGTTAAAAAAACAAAAGGAAGCAGAAAGTTGCTCTGCTGAATTATCTATATTGTAGCAGAAAAAAAAGACTGCATTGTTTATTTTTGATATTATTAATCTATTTCATTTAATTTCATCTTTGGTCTATCTTATATTGTTATTTATATTTACTAATTTACCTTTTAAAGAGTCAACTCGCCACTTAAGTTTCTATTAGTAAGGCAAAGAATTTAATCAGAGGTGGTTGTCACGACTCTCAGAAATTAAAAAGGAAGTAAACATATTAACTCTCGCATACTAACTTATTAACTTTCGCATAACGCATGGAAATCCATTTATGAGTAGTTTATGAGTTTATGGCGTACCAACAGATGCTGTGAAACGATAGATAACAAAAATTTAAATTATGGAAGCCAATCAAATCTCCTCTTACCCCGTAGTAATCGTCACCATGTTCGTAGTCATATTCCTCTTCTTCTCCATAATCAACCTGATCAGGATCTTCATCATCTTCTGGTTCCTCAAAATGAACCTGTCTCACTTCACTACTGTCACGTCGGTCTTCTGTTACACCATTTTCTTTGTTATCCGACTCCTTGGAAACTCCTGCCTCTTCTTTAGCGGATTCAGTTGACGTTAAGGTGACGGAAGTGTTTACATCAAAACGGGCATCTCCTTCATGATTCTTTGGTAATCGTAGCGGTGCTATATTTGGCACAACTGCCTGTTCTTTTTCCACTCTAATAGCATCAGCGGCGGCTGCTTGTAATTTCTGAGGATGAGATTACAAGGTTACCTTTTGGCACATGTCAACTTATTGTGGCAGTATTCCGATATGCACTTCAGGTGCTTTGACATCAATGAAGTATACTGTGAAGCCATAAAGCTGTACTGGCTTTTTTGGTTGAAATGGAACACAGTTTAATATATCGTGCATTTTTAGACACTGAATCAATGAATGATTTTTAATTATAATTTTTAATTGATTGATTTTTAATTGCAATAGCATCTTATATCAATACAAAATGGCGACAATTAATGACGTTGTATAAACCTACCATATACACAATATAATCAAGGTAAAAGGAAAATAGCAGCCCATTAATGTCCCACTGCTACGCACATGCCTCCTCACACATAGGTTTCAGAGCATAAAACCACCTCACTGCTTCACTTCGTGTTGACATGGTTTAGTATACATGAGTATGCAACACAAATTACTGTCTATTCCTTTCTCTAATAGTTGGATAGGACTATATTTAGATATGACCGGAGAGAGATCAAGCGCAGGAAAGATTTCTTAACATCGGGAAAATTTCTTTAACAGAAAATTAAATATCAAATATTTAGTTCGCCCGACCCAGGGTCTCAAGTCTGTAGCCGAAAAAGCTTATCACTAGACCAAAGAGGTAGATTATATATCTAATATATAAAATTCTCGTTGTACAATGTTTGTTCCCATATTCGTCCGAAACGGCTTGACTTATTCTTATGAAATTTTTTATGCATATTCAGTAAGTCTAAGATTCGGCTAGAATCTATTTTTCAAACCTCTAAATGTTAAGGGTGATCCACCCCAAAATTAGATTTTTTATATTTTTGACAAAAAATTTTTTTTTGTGATACAGCACACAAAAATACACACAACCCTAAATCTTCGCCTTTCTAGCACCAACCCCTATTTTTCAATAGCGATAATAGTATTTTTTTGGGAAAACAACGTTTGCTAGGTCAGCTAGTATTATATAAAAAAAATAAAACATAAAAATCAGTCAAGCTGTTTCAGAGTAGTTCAATAAAAAAACTCTTACACATATTAAGATTATACATACCCTAACACACATCACGACTTTGTCATAGAAGGACTCGGCCAGGGCAACCGTTTTAAATCTGACTGCTAAAGTTTCCTGTTCCCCTACTCCTTCTGCATAATTGCATCCAGCCCAAGTCCAGGCGCGATCTGAATTCTTCATGTGCAATAGCTCCATGTCCATAAATATTAGCATATTCAAAACAGCTTTGTGAACCTAAAAAAATAATAAATATAAAGATAACACACAATAACTTCAAAATTACGCATTATGATATTTACGTTTATTCTATGTTGTCTACCTTCTTTATTACAGCGTTTTCAGAAAACCTTTGGGTTAACTAAAGGATTGTTTGAAACTTTACTTCTCCATTCTCTCTCAATAAAGAGTATCAAGAAATAAAATTTCAACCCAACATTTATTTACACAAAACATGTATGCATAGGCCTCAAAACGTGTAGGAGGGTTTTTCTGAGCCTGCTTAGACCCACTGTGTTGTTCTGATGCGCATGGAAAGGCTACATATATCCGCGAATTGCTCCAGTGATAGAAAAGTATTCTTTAGAGGAAGAGGATGGGGGGAGTAAGATTAAATAATCTACCAACTGGGACTAAGAGGGGAGGACTAGAATCCATTCTTATATAACTTAATATCAGAATCCAATTACATTTCGTGAATTGAAATTTTCATGCCATTATTCCATTTGCACCGTTTTATTATTTTCTCTTATTTATTGAAATTTTAAATGATTGTCGAAAAACCTTATAGATAGAAAACACTTTATCGTCTGCCAAACGAATTGTATAAAAACATATGGTAAAAGAGAAGAAATAATGTACAAAATGGTTCGCTTCTACCAAGAAACCTTTGGTTTAAAGATATGCTTAAATGTAATGAGGTAGGTTGTGAAGACTAATTATAAGGTGTTTTTTTTAATTTCATACACACCATAGATATAATTAAAGTTCGCGCGTACAGAGTACACATGTCAGAAGCGAAACTTCTTCAGCAAACTAATTTTTAAGTCTTGTTTATATTAATACAAATCTCAATTTTAGATTTCCGAGATTTAGAGGTAGGGAAGAAGGAAGATATGTTAGGAATTTAATTGTCATTAAAATATTAAACGTGATGTAAATTAATAAAAATAACTTCTTCTTTGATTTATGGCTCTTTATACTGCTTTATATTAATAGCGGTAATTCTGCCAATGTCGGCGTAAAAATAACTTATTGAAATCGCAAATGACAAATTCAAACGCCACATGTCATTTGTAAATATTAAAACTCCCTAACCTTCAAACGAATTAGCACAAAAATCGTTGCACTTATTCGTAACGTAAACATTATACTCTCATGCGCCTAAAGAAGTTTCACTTCACTAAAACAAATATACATATCTTATGAATTTTTAGTCTTCTAATGTTTTGGTCTTAGTCAGTCTAGTATTTTAGTCTTGGTTAAGTTAATCAGCTTACCTGCTCTCTGCGCAGAAGGAGCCTATAGCTCTGACGTTGCGGGTGATACAATATTTTAATTTCCCCAATGCCACGTTCCTTCCAGTCGCGAGATTTTTCATCGAAACGATACAGTTTGCAGCGTTCGCCGAACAATTTCTCCTACGAATTTTTATTTTTTTGTGAATTACACGACCCAACAACAAAATTTTCATTAGGTTTATTTACAATATTACGCACAAATGATAAGTAAACAACTTTTATTCGCTATAAACTTGGCTTTTGTAACACATAAGATTGTATAAAGTAATAAAACGTTGTTTAGTAGTTATAGCTGTTTAACGGTTTTTTTCTAGATATAAAAAGGCACATATTTTGATGTCCTTTCGTTTCGTTGTCTAATTTTAATTTTGTGTTTGACCAATGTGCATTAAAATATCAATAAATTTAAGAAAACCATGATTACACCAGTATCATCTAGCAGTTAAAAATGAAAGTGTCATAAATTGAACATCAACACGATATATCTAAAATATTGACGCTTTCATACATAAATCACACCGAAATCCCATAGGGGTAGGCAGAGACAACGTCCTTCCACTTGCCACGATCCTTGCATATCTCCTTCGCTTCTTTCATTCTCATTAACCTTTCATACAAGTTCGTAGGTTTAGATAGACAAATATAAAAAACGGTAAAAGGCTCTTTTATAAAGCTCTTTAAATACTCCAGTTATGAATATAATATTCGGGTGTGATAGATTAGAGTGGAAGCCTTAAAATACTAATTATTCAATTTGAAATAACTACATATATAATAACAATAATTTTTATACATTTAAGTTCTGTGTATTAATATAATTGGTTAGAATAGGTGTATTATACAAACTACAGTTTAATATATTTCTTGTTTAAAGTATCATACCTCGTCTTCTTCCCCAGTTGTTACAACAATCTTATCCGGCAGAGGCACAATTGGCTCGTAATGTGGGTCATATTCTTCTTCAGCAGTGGCAGAAGCCCCAGAAATATCTCCTAAATGTGAATCTTTATTTGTTGAAGTATCAGCTTCTTTAGTAGATGATGAACTGACAAAGAGTTGCTGACCTGCGCCTTCCCATTGGAAATTAGCTTTTTCTATACAACATAAAAAAATTTGATCAATTCCCATTTCAATATATCTAGATATTTCCACATATTTATTTTCATTATTCAATACATTAATTATAAGCTATATTTTGACATTTCATCATATTTTTTAACTGACAGCTTGCTATCTGACTGTAATCTCACCTGACAGTAAGTTTTATAACCTTGCTAGCACAAGCTCAGAGTTCGATCACCGGTAGAGCGAATTTAAACATTTGCTTCAAGACCTCGTTGGCGCAATGGTGAGAGTACTCGCTTTGTTAGCAGAGGCCCCGGGTTCGATCCCAGGTAGCGCGAACTTAGAAAATTGTATTTTCTAATTTGTCTGAGTCTGGTCTGGTGGACGGTTCGGCCGTGGCTAGTTACCACCCTGCCATCAAAGACGTACCGCAAACGTAAAAGAGATTTGTGTTCCGGTACAATACTGTGTAAAAACCATAAGCGGTAAATTGGCTCTTATCAAATGAGCGTCCTTCCATCTTAGATTGTATTATCTCTTACCATCAGGTGTGATGATATTCAAGTGCTAACCTATCAGTAAATAAAAAAATTTAATAAACAATGTGAGATGGAAGTGTGCTAATGTGGCTCTTATAGTTAGTTTCTACACACTATACAGCAGTAATCGAACGTCTTTGCTGGAACGGTGGTAACTATCCATGATAAAAATCTCCTGCCAGGCCAGATTCAGACCAATGAGAAAACTCGGGACCACTGCTAGAGAAGCGAGTTCTGGCACCATCGTGTTCTCACAGATAAAGCTTGCATCATATTTTTGTAATAACATACATATTGATACATATGTACAAATATATACAATTCTACCCACATAATAATTCTACTTGGTCAAAAAGCACATTTAGAGTTGCTAAGAGAGAAATTTAAAGAAGTTAAAATAATGATTCACTGCATATGCTTCTTAAAAAATTTGTTGTACATTTATGAAAATATTAAATCTTTAAAAAACGAAAATTTTTTTTTTAAGTCTAGAAGGCTATATAAAATTAACGATTCATTTAAGCGTATACATTGCTATAACAAATTCCTAGAGCATGTTCTAGTGATTACCTTTAACAAAGCAAATTAATAGAAAATCTCTTAAGACTGGCAGTTAATGAATTGCTCTAATCTAAATATTATCTAAGCATCTAAAGCATATGGTTAGATGGTTTGGACATGTAGAGAGAATCAATGAAAGGAGACTGTTAAAAACGATTTATGAGTTAAGAGTGAATGCGAAATTTGGAAGGGTTAGACCAAGGCGAACGTTCCTGGACCAAATCCAGGACATTTTATATAAGGGCCAGGTCAAGAGTACTCTAAACCGACGAACTTGTATGAAAGGATTAATGAGAATGAAAGAAGCGAAGGAGATATGCAAGGATCGTGGCAAGTGGAAGGACATTGTCTCTGCCTGCCCCTATGGGAATGAGGCGTGATGCTATGTATGTATGTAAATATTATAAATTAATGTTGTAATGATGATGATAAAAAGATACTCGATTTCGTTGTGGGCTCTACTCAGGTAAGGGCGCGAGGAAACCCTTGTAACTCTAGATTATAAGGCGTTCTTTAATATTATCATCTAGCGTACATTGAAATTAATAATAAGTGGAAAAACCTATAATGAATTTTTGAATTCGAATTTTAGTGTTACTCTAAAGAATGTTTCTTTATCAATAAGCATTTCATCATATTTACTTACTTTCTATACCAAATCCAGAACTGCTTGAGGATAGTCCTTCAAAGGTCAAGGAATCGTCACCTTTAAACAGAACTTTTTCAGGATTAGAATCAGTTTTTATTGTTGGCTGCGCTAACTTAATTGCTTCGCCGAATATACTTTGGGCAGTATTTGAAGTTTTACTATTCATTTCAGTAGCAGGCGTTGTATTTGGCATAGCTTTTATTTCCTTAGCAGCGAAATCTAAAGGTTTTGACGAGTCAAAAATTGTACTCTTTCTTTCGTTAAGGACGAAATCGAAAGTTTGTTTAGCATCGATTTTTGACGTGTCAAACACGTTATTAGCATTTAACTTGGCATCGCCTCCAAAATTTCCGAAAATAGACGGTTTAGATTGAATATTCTTCATTGCCCCTGGACCAAATATGCTCCCTTGGGAAGTTGTGTTAAACAAATTGTCCTGAACAAAATTCATATCAGTGAAAACAGATTTTGTCTGTTGAGCATCTCCTTTGATCGGATTGCTAAAGTTAAATATAGATGAGCTGTATGATACACCTACACTTTCATTGTCACCTACTGGAGATTTGGTCATGTCAAAGCTTTTTGTTTCAGCTGAACCGAACACTGATGTTGAAGGAGTAATTGTGCTAAGTTTCGGTGTAGCTAAAATAGAGTTATTTTTTGGTGTCGGCTGATTTTGCTGCAATCTATCGCTTAGAAAAGAAAATACGCATGTATTTGCATTATCTGTCAAAGTATTTTCTTTATCTATTGAATCGTCTTTCTTAACATTCAAATTTAAAGTGGATGGTGTATCAGGCAGAGAATTATTTGATTTGAGGGCACTTAATGGCGTACGAGTTAATGTATTGTTTGCAGATTTATCCGCGGCCATTGGTGTACCGTATAGTGAATTTGTTGGGCTCTGCAATACTGTAGTCGTAATAGTAGTTGTTACGGGAGCATCCTCTTTTGAAACATTTATTTTGGAATCTTTTGTTACTTCTTTGTCCTTAACTGTTTCTGTATTATCGTCCCCAATATCACAACCCCGACACCCACGGCAAGGTTCCTTATTTCTATATGTATAGAAATTCTCAGGCAACTGAAGTTCTTTCGCTATTATTTTGTCTTCATTCGATGCTTGTATTTCTTTTACAAAAACAACTTCAGAATCTGTAGTCTTGTTATCAGAGACGCTTTTAAGAGCCTTGTCAACTGCCTCTTTGAATTGCAAAGCGATTTCTTTGTTTTTAAATCTTAAACAGAAGTGTTTAAGTACTACTTCCCCAGCACTAAAATCATTGACAAAGAAAAGCCATGTTTTGTCATCTTTCGGCTTATATTCAATATCTGACACCAGGGTGTGATTTAAACATATTTTATGAACCTGCTCTCGTCGCATTAAAACTCTAAAAGTAAAAATTTAATAAAATAACAAACACTTCAAAGTACGAGAGATTTTTAGAGATAAAATTCCATACCTGAGATTGCCTGTGTCTTTATGCTTCAAAATCTTTACATTACCAATGCCACGTTCTTTCCACTCTACATTAAATATATACAACTTAGCTCTGTGACAGTAAAGTTCTTCCTCGTTTTCTTCTCCAGTCACTACTTCAATCTAAAATATTAAAAAAGTCAATTAATATACAAAATAAGCGGACTAATTCTGAGTAAATATGTCAACAGACATATTTACAAAAACAGATATAGACACGAAACTTAGACTTTTACACAATCATACGCTTTATTTAGAATTTCTACCTCAAACTCAAAATATCTTTATTCAAGTAGGCCATTACAGCACTTTCGAATCGTCAAATATCGTTTTTTCATATATTATTTAAATGTACGACTGAGAATGACGTCTGATAATTTAAAGTTCCTCCGCGCCCACGTATATCTTAATATTTTTTAAAGAAATTGTAATTAATAAAAACTCAAATTTCTTTAACCATGACATTATCATAAAAGCTAATAAAAACGTAGGAAAATATAACACATTTCGAAAATACAAATTTAAATTGGATTACAAAATAAAAACATATAACACTAATTCATGAGATATTCAAAACTATTTGTGGGTTGACTTGAAATTTAGCAAAGCGTCTCTATTTGTAAAGACATGATGCAATGCCCATAATCCCATGTGACCGGAAACTACGTGGAGTACAACCGGTATGAGGGTTATATATTATTTAATTTTAGCTTACCTTATCTGGCATTGGAATAACTGGACTGAAATGTATATGGTGACCTTCATCATCAGATGCATAATCATTGTCGTCACTTTCATCACCTTTGTGCTCTTTTGGCGATTTAGAAGGGCTCTTTCCTTTGGTTGGAGTTTTAGGCTTAAATGAAAATTCAAAAGCACCACTGCCTTTCCCGAATGATGTAACAGTATTTGGAGTTTGCAACAAGGGTGTCTTCACAGGTGTTATAGTTACACTTTCTGTTTCCTTATTTTTAGCACTATAATTTATTGCATTTTCATTTCCAAAAGAGACTGTAGTAGTCTTAAATATATCAGTTGTGTTAGGAGAATTTGATGGTGTGGTGAAGTTAGTTGTTACAGTTGGAGGAATTCCAAAAGTAAATTTCTTTTGTGCACTATTTGTTCCGAAGATAGAGCTTTGTACTGTAGACTCGTTTTTCAAGTTGTTAGGTTGAGGTTCAGCTGCATTGAGATTAAAACCACTAGCCTTAGGAATAAAGAAATTGAATTTTGGAGCATCATTATTCAGAGCGTCAGTTTTCTTTAGAGCTCCATCTTTGGGACTATTACAAGCACTACATTGTTCCTTATCAGCTTCATTGCGTACTAAACACGCTTTACACTCCCAAGACCCTGGTTTGGGTTTGAATTTATCTCCCCAGCTCGAGGTTGTTTTAGTCAGAGTTGAATCTCCAAAACTGGGAGTAGTTTTAGCTGTATCACCCCAAGCAAAGGTAGTTTTCACTAAATCAGTATTGTTGCTCTGCCCTTGAGGATTAGGAGTTTCGCAACATGCACATTTGGAGAAGCTTTCTAAATTGTTTGTATAACACATTTGGCAATACCAAGAACCTGGCTTCGGTTTGAATTTATCACCAAACCCTGTATGAGTGGTTTGTTTAGTAGAATTTTTTTCTTTGTCTGGATCATCACCTATTTGTTTGGCAGCATTTTGTTCTTCTTTTGCCACTTTTACATCATCACCGATCTTGATTTGAGCCGCTTTGACAGCGTCTATAAATTCATCACATAGTTGTGAAGTTTTGAAACGCAAACAAAATGTTTCTGAAACAAGCTCACCCTCCGAATAGTCTTTCGCACACCACGTCACAGCTTTATCCATATTAGGCATCTTTTGAAATACCATTTCTTTTGTGACAGAATGATTACAACAGACTTTCATGATCTGTTCTCTCCTCATCAAAAGGCGCAACTTTTGATTGTTTTCCCTATGCACAAGTAATTTTATATTACCTAGACCTCGTTCCTTCCATTCTTTGCCCTGAACATCAAAACGTAACAGTTTAGCACGATGTTCAAAAAGTATTACTTCATCTTCTTCACCAGTTTTCTGTTCGACGAGGGCAGGCAAAGGTACAACTGGTTTGAACTCTGCTGTAGGTTCAAAATCCTCAACAGTATCAGATATGTTCAATTTATTAGATGTTGTGGTAGCTTTGTCTGGTGTTTTAGTGGTTTGGTCATTAATATTTGATGGCAGATTTGAACTATTATTAAATGAAAACGAATTATTAGCATTAAATGTAAGACTGCTGAAAACATTTATTTTGCTCTTTGTTGTATCTAAATTATTTGTATCATTAGTAGGAGTTTCTAAATTTGTTTTAAAAGTGGGTTGACTACTAAAAGTAAAACCTCCAATAACAGTTTTACCAGATTTGACGTCAGTTACATTTTCTTCAACAGATGTACTCCCTGTAATAGATTCTTCTGAGTCAATTTTTGAAACGTCAACAGTGTTTTTCAATTCTGTTGTATTGATGCAACTTACTGCTTCTTTTCTAGACTTTTCAAATACTTCATAAAATTCTTTAGCTAATTCAGACGTTTTAAACTTTATACAAAACTTTTCCAGAATTACAATTTCCTCTGCGAAATCATTAGCCATCCAAACATATGCTTTGGTTTCATCCTTCATTGGTTTCAATTCCATTTCCGATGATATTATATGATTTGCGCAAATTTTGTGAATTTGTTCTCTTCTCATTAGCACTCTAACCTTTCCAGTAACATTATGTTTTAGTAATTTAATTTCACCAATTCCTCTCTCTTTCCATTGTTTATCAACAAATCTAAATAACTTTGCTCTAGAACTAAATATAATTGTTTCATCTTCCTCACCAGTTGTAATTTTTACTTCTGCTGGCAATGGTATAATAGGTTTAAAATCGGGACATGGATCATAATTGTCAGCTGACGTGTTGCTTCTTTCGGAAAGAGTTCTAGATTTGTTCAAAGTGCTATTTGGCGAGGCACCAGTAAATGCACCATCTACAACCGTTTTTGTAGTAGTAGACTCACTAGCAGAGAGTGAAGAAATCGTAGTTTCTGCTGCTGAAGCAAATATTGATTTAGCATTCCAGTTAAATATACTTGTGGTTGTTACGATAGGTTTAGTAGATGTAGCAAAACTGAAAACAGGTGGTGGTACTATTTTTGAATCATTTGTTGAAGGCATTGGTATTTGATAATTATGCGGACTACCCTTAATATGCTTTTGAGGTATAGTTACACTCAAAATGGGTGCTGGAGCAGTTGTGCAAGTGGGTAAGGGATCTGAAGATGTAATAACAACATTAACAGGTAGTGTAGATTTGGGTATATCTTTTGAATCAAATGAAACTTTAGATATAGGTACAGAAACTGTAGGTGGGGCAATGGATGTTGTTGGTATGGAAGATACATTTGGTACACAGTGAACCGTAGGCGCAGTAGGCATTGTTGGGACAGTTGGTATTGTTGGAGGAACTAGATGAGCAACGTCAAAATACATTTGATCAGGTGTTGGAAAAACTCCTGGATAATTCATTTGAGGTCTTGTGGGATCAAACATAGGTGGCGCTCCTGGCACTGGTGGTGGTTGTGCAAATTGTGAACACTGGTTGTAAAGGTTATAAAAATTCTGCCCATATAATTGATATGGATTAGATGGTACAGAGAAGGGTGGCATAAATCTTTGGGCAAACGGGGGTATAACTGTAGGAGCGGCAAATGGAAGTTGTGCGCCAAAATTTGGTGCAGTATCGTTTCCTCTGAAATCATCTTCTAGACTGTATAATTCACTTTCATCAACATCATTAGAGGTTTTAGCTAGTTTGATCTTATTTATTTCTTTTTTTAATTCAGCAACTTGTTTTTTTAAGTCTGCTACATCCTGTGATTCATTACTGCATTCATCAATTTGTGTTTTGACTTCATCAACAGACATTTTAAGAAGTTTAAATTGATCGGTTGTATGTTTTATATTGGTATGTATTGTACTAATAATCTGATTACTCAATGACCTATTTTCTTCAAACCAATCTCTAGTTTGATCCATAAAATCGTTAATTGTAGTGTCTCTTTTTTGCAGATTTTTTATTTGTTTTTCTATTCTTTCCAAAAACTGTTGGTCGACTTGATTAGTTTCAAAAACTTGTGCATCTATTGCAGTGCGGTAGGCTACACTTGTGTTGACAGAATGCTTTGTCTGCTTAGGTGTAGAACTTAAGTTTTGATAATTATTTAATTTAGAGCGCATAGGCCTAACTTCACTCACAGAAGCATATTCATCAGATGATTCATCATTAATTTGAGTTGATGAATCTATATCGTATTTAGTGAAGCAAGAGTCTACCTCTTCAATTAAATTCTGTATTTCAGTATTAAGACATTTGTTTTTTATCCCTTCAGACTTCCTCGCTTTATCTAAAGCTTTATGAGCAAAGGTTTTGGCTTTGTCTAGTAAAAAGGCATATTTGGAGTAATTAGTAACATTTTTAGATAAATTTATTTCTTCCAAAGCAGTTCTTTTATATGTTTCACTAAGATGATAATATGCCTCAGCTGATTTCATATTAGACAACAAATTAATAACTTTTTCGTATTCTCCTTCATTAAGATGAGAAAGAGCTATTTGAAGCTTGCTTTCTTCTAATAAAACATTGATTTCTTTTGGACTTAGCTCTCTTTGTGTGTAATCAAATAACCTTTTTTCGGGTACTTTCAAAATAATTTTTGCTTTGAGCTTTTCAAGAATGGGTATGGCAGATGTGTAATATAGGTGAGCCCTTGATTCTAAGTTTGTTTTTTCTTCCAATATATTGGTAATTTTAGCCCTTTCATTGAATATTCGTCCTAAAGTGCAAAGTAGCTCTGGGTCTAGACCATGATTATCTATGCATCTCAAAACTTCAATGCCACGACTGAGAGTGGAGCGGATATCAGTATACTCCCCTCCTAATTCATTTTGACTTAATTTATAAGCGCAATCCCACCATTTAGTTTGAGGAAGAGTACACAAAAAGTCTGTAATATTAGCTGGAAGAACATTAGGTACATTGTTTGAAACACAACTAGATACACTATATTTTTGTTTTTGTGTTGTTAATGTTGCACTAAACAGAAAACTAAGAACATCCATTTTGTTTAATGTTTCAGGGCCATAACCAACCTTTGATGATGAAGGTAACATATCAAATATAGTACATTGAAATTCTGAAAATTGTTTATAATTCAGTAAGATCCATACAAAATGATGAAGAGAATTAGGATATTCTCTTTGCGCATTATCATCATAAGCCTGTACTTCAGCTATTCTGGGCAATCTTAAAGATGGGACACAAAATGAATTTGAAGCAAGGCAAGAGGAGTTCTTTGATGCTATTTGTTCAGGAGTAGAAAATATTATTCCATATAGTTTATCTTTCCAATGTATTCCAGTGCAAAATTGAGACACCTGATCTAAGAACATTTGACTTTTATCTTGCATGCTCGACAACAAGAAATGACCAGATTGAGAACATCTAAATGAACCTTCTATATACCAGCGTTGTGCAGCATTTTGTTGTTTTTCAGGTGCATGTGTTAACCAGTTAACTTTAAAGTTAAGTGGTATTGTCTGCCAAGCAATAAGCATCAAAGGGGCAGAATATTCTCTGGCGTCTTTCCAGTGCAGTTGACCTTTTTTAGATTTTTTAAGCAAATATGTTGCTAAATGAAATGCTAATTGCCCACGGTGATGAAGTAGAAGACTATTATGAAATTCAACAAATCCTGGTGTTGGTCCACTTGCAGCCACACTTTGTAAAGCTTGATCGTAAGAAAAGAGAAGATCAACTGACTCCACCAAGCTTCTGCTGTTAGACTGGGAGATTTCTGATAGACTTAAAACGCAAAGCCTTTCTTTTACTGTTAATAAGAGTAACTGGTATAACCAGTTATTTGATGTTAGACTCGATGGATTATACTTTATAATCTCAGACAAACTTTCATACCACCCATAATTGTTAGAAAAGATCTTCTTATCAAATTCAATATTACAACTATGTTCAAATGCTTCTTTAATGTTGTTTGTGATAAGTAAGTGTTTTAATAAACGTGCATGCAACACAGCATCTTTTGGTCTTGTTTTAAGTTCTGTTTTTAATAAGTCAATCACAGCTTCTGGATTTGGATTAGCTATGGTCATAAGCCTTTCTCGCAAACGGAATGTAACTGGATGATTGGGAAACATAGCCTCTGCCTTCTCACACCAGTATGTGGCACGTCCTGTTTCAATGGAAACATCATCATTTGCTAATAATTCACAAACTGAAAAAGAAAATCTCTTATGTAATATTTATTAGTTATAAGACTTTGAAAAGCAAGTATTTATAACAGTGCACATGTTCCTCATTCATTCAACCCTTACTTTTTTTAAAGAATGAAAACATATAAACAATTTACCATTTGTACTCCTAAAATATTCAGGAAACCCAATAATTTCAGAACTTTACAAAATAAACAATTTTATGAACATTATGTTCATGATATTCAAAAATATTATATTCAGTATTTAAGAGATTAAATACATCTATCGATATTATTTTGGAATGTTTTGCTATAAAGTCAAATCTAACTTGACATGGGAATGGTACTTTTAAAAAAAAAATTACTATGAAAAATAACATGAAAGTATTGAAACTATAAAAGCAAACTATATAAAGCATGATTATTAAAAAATATATACAATTTTTAAATAGGATAAAGAGTTACACAGGTCAACTTGCCTATGTAATATTAATTTGAATAGTATTAGTCATGTAATATTAAATAGACTTACTTTACATAAAAGCAATTTTTTTATTTATTTGATTTAATACACATTACTGAAATTAAAAGAAACATAATGACATATATACCACCTCTGATTATAAATAACTCATTATACAAAAAGATAACACCAGCCTTAGTATTTTTATCGTATATCATTTTTTATGATATGTGGGTAGTAATGTAAGCTTTGATTTAAGACTTTAATAATCTTTTCAGCTCAGAAAATAATGTCTTATATCTAAAAATGAATTGCTGTTCATTAGTCCCGCTAAAACTTGAGATCAGCTGAATTGTTCTAGCAAGTTTTGGTTTTGAATTATTTGTGGTAGTTCAGGGGGAAGTAATAAGGGAAAAAAATTCTTGGTATATAGTTTTCTCCTAGATACCATTGTCATTTATCAAACCATACATGAGGACGGACATGCATGAAGTCTTGCATTTGTTCAGTAGAAAACATCAAAATGTAAAGAGTACTTCAAATTATAGTTTATACTACTTCAAATTGTTACGTCCTGTTATTCTGCTCCAGTAAACTATAATGTAGAGTACAGGGTCTGAGCGGGAAGAACTGGGGCACATGCTACAACACTGCATCATGAGAGTGTCAGATGAGCATGATGGAAATATGAGGCGGTAACATGTTTTGAGTAGTGATAGCAAAATTAAAACCTTATACAAATTTTTGTAAATAATAAGAAACCTCAACTCTCGGATTTAAAGAACACATTAAAATATTAAGAGCATAAAAATTACAATAACATTAACAACCACATTTGGAAATAATGAAATTATTCTTAAATGTACCATATATCAAGTACAATTATTTGAAAAAAAAATATGGCTAAAATTTCAACTAAAACAATATGCCTCACCTCATCGGAAGCAGAACCTTATACTCAGTGCAAAACAAGGTTACTCTAAGAACTAAATTTCACATCATGTCCCACCTATTGAAATCAATTGAATTTAAGTCTTTCAGTAATCAAATTCAATTTAGAGTAAGATTTTTTTTGTTATGAATGTCAAACTTTTGATGTTCGTCTTGTTGTACAAGAATCAAATTAAATTTAAAGAGAGAGTAGAAAAAAAATCAAAGGTAATCTCTTGATTTTTTTTCCTTTGTTTTTAATATTTGATAACCAACAATTTCTCAAGGAAACTATAATATTTTACTGACTGTGGCAGGAATTTGGGCATAAAGATTGCACTTTATTAATTACAAACTCTTTTTGTCCCAGTTAAGTTATAAACACATTTTTTACTAAAGTTGAAATGCTCTCCAACTATCAATCAGCCTTTTATTTTATTGGTTCTGAGATGGTATAAAGTTTGCAAAGTCCACTAGTATCAAATATTTCTTAAATTTTACCTTGGTTTTCTTTTTCAACCTGGTTAGATATGTATACCTTACTGTTAAGAGTACTAGAAATAATATGAAAGAAAACTGTGTGACCATATCACCATCACCAACATACACTGAGTAATTGCTATTACAATAGTATCAGGTTTATTAAAGATTCTACAAACCCTATTACATCATTAAATTTTTTCTTTTTCTGACCAGATGATGAATACTTTTGCATCCACCCATTTAATAATGATTTTTATGTTTTTGTCCATCAGATAACATAAGCTAAAATCTATTAGATATAACATCTCTAAAGTCAACATTTTAGAGTAAACAGCTATTACCAAATAATAGCTACTAATCTTTCATAGGACCTAAAAAATGATCATCAAATAAGCATGTAATTTATCTTGACCATAATTTTAAAGTAAGTTATATAGAAATCAATCATCAAGAAATAACATCTCAATAATCAACATTTTCACATCTTTCTTACTGATAAAGAAAGTTTATAGTAAAAATATTAATAAAATTCTTGTGCAAAAAATATTTCTTATTTTTGATAAAAGAATATTCTTTTTGTCTTGATAGTCCTCTAGATATTCAGTTTCTATTTGCTCCTGTAAAATTGACATTTTCCTATAACAATATTTTTGATTGGGGATGGTGATATGTGCTATGTAAGGTACATACATAATAGTTGTTCTGTAAGTTATTTTCCTTGACTACACCAATAGTACATCAATAAATGTAATTTTAACCTGTATTACCATTCAGGTAGTCACAGGGTTATTGACATAGTAGATCACCACTGTGCGGTGGGGATCTACTGTGTCAATAGCTATGCACGCAGAATATTCTCACTGCAACAATGGAACTAGTACTTGCTCTGTTTTGTTTCCCAGCAGGACAAATGTAATAAATTCCATTTTCTAATTTATCAGATGCCATACCACCAACCAAAGAATTTGCATTCCAGCATGATGCATTGTAATCATCAGGTATATTTTTTGGTCTGAGAAAATTTACGTCTAACATCTTAAGACTGTATCACTATTTACCACAAGGTGAGAAAATAGCCAACCGCTAACCTATCAGAAAAAAACACACACATAAACTGCAAATGATACATGTTTAACTAATACGAATCTTTACACTGTATACATACCGTCCAAAATAGTTGATGCTTGTGTTGGGTCAATATCAAGAGAGGTTTTATATTGAGCGAGAGCTTTCTCCTTTTCGCCTAATTTTTGAAAGGCTTGTCCAAGAAGTCTGTGAGCGGCTGCATTATTCGATTTCTCAGTAAGGTATTGTTCAACGTATTTTTGACAGCTTCCATAATCTCCCACCTCGAAATACAAGCGCGCTATAGAATAAGCTCTTGTCTTGAACTGAAAACGAAATTTAAATCTATGTAAACAGAAAATATGAATATTGATCGTATATTTCCTGAATTCAACTTACGTCTTTGGGTGACAATTTGAACAGCAATCCTTCCACGTGTTTATCGACGTCCTTTTTGTTTCTATACATTTTTACTATTGCTTCAAAAGTAAGACGCTTTTTGGTACTGCAGAAAAATTATATATATCAAGATTACACGGTTTACCAATCAAAAAAACTAAAATGGACCTCGTCATAATTTTTGCTCAAACACGACTCGTAAAATTTTTGCGTTGCACAAAGAGTTGCCAGAAACAAATACAACTTTCCCAAATTTCAAAATGGTGCAATTGAAATTGATATATGTTAAGGCCGTATTTTGAAAAAGTGTAAAAGTTACATCATGACTTCACTACCATAAGAAAATATATTTATAATATGATGAATTTATTAAGATAAACATCTAGGTCAATTGTGATAATAAGAGATCGTAACACTGCGGGAAAGTTTAAAGGACATTTTAGATTTTCGTAAAAAGATTTACTTGTATAATTAAATAATACAAAACATTTTATCGAACTGAGCGCATGCGCATGAAACTAAAACCAATAAAAAGAACTTACCTTTATATAAGTTTAAGCAAAATGTAAAGAGCACTCTTACAAGTAAGGTACATTACACTTTTCATAAATTATGATATAAGTTTGAAAATCCATTTCTAACTGGTTCAATAAACTTATACGTTAAGTTTTATTAGTGTAAAAGTTGATATTAAAAGAATAGCCACTGAGTTTCTTATGGGTATTTTTTCGTTAGAATTCATCTTTTAAATCGATAGTTGATTTCTCACCTGGCAACAGACTAGACGGTTCAAAAAATCTTATAAATCTATTTGAAAAATATATTCCATATTGATTATGTAACACTATCAGAGCTGAATTCGAGCAAGATAAGTATGTTTTTTTTAGGAGTTCTTCCAAGGATGTTTTTCTACAATGTCTACAATGCCATGAATTTTTAAATTTATAAACACTATAAAATTATACCAAATTTTAAGGAACATTTTTAATTTCTGGCAGCCCCATGACACGAAGTTGGAAAAAGTTAGAATTTAGAGCTATAAAAGCAACGATTTTAAAAGTGTAAATACGTCAATCACTATTACCATGCTTTTACTTTGTTGTGATTATCGTTATAGTCTATGGTGTAATACAATTTAAAATTAATACGTTACAAAAACCATAGGCAATATATAAATAAGATCGGATGATGGAATGATTTGAACAAAATTTAAAAATGTCCATTCTGCTAGAATTCATTGTGTGAAATATAAATTATGTAAAATATGCATAATGTAGACGGAAAGAATGCAAATAAAAAAATAACTTCTATATTAACTTTTATAATTTAACCTACTTAGTTTTTATGCCATTAAAAACTGTTTTAAATGTAAACTAATTCCATTTACCTGCCAACCTGAAGTGGAGCAGTGTGATTGGTCTATGCTGTAATAACCTTCTCTTCTACCTATGAGTGAGGAGGCCTGTACCCAGCAGTGACACGATAATGGACTGATACTTACATTAATGCGATATCTTATAATTGTCAGCGAGTAGCAGAGGCAAATAAATAATTAACATATTATGGGAATAATAAATATATGTTGTTACATGCACTGCAAAGAAAATGGCTAAGTGTTTATAACACGTCGCTAGTCCCAATGTCGGTTTTATTGTGTTATTGTTGTGATTGAATTAGAATAATAGAATGGTTTTGAATGATTATTTGATTTATTAATTTCACCAATGCGAATTAAATTATCACAGAACAAAGTTTCGAGTCCAACTAGAATCAAACATTAATTGAAAGTGTAAAAATGTCAACTATTCTTTTTAAATGGTGTCGAATTCTACTTTTTATTTCGTAAAAAACCGATTATAGAAAATATGGCGAAAATAATTATAGTATGATTATTTATTATTTATAATCAAATGGTAACATTTGATTATTGAATATGAATAAGAAATAATGCATATTATTTATAAAAATCATACACCTAACGTTATTACCAGACATGACTAAAAAAATGTACGTCTCCCAGCACGAAGGAGAATAGCCTAGAGTTTAACCAGTACGCATATAGGTATTATCTATACTGCAGTTATAACAAAACGTGTCAACTGTCCGGTTAAAATATTGTTTAATAGTTACGCACGATGGGCGCATCACAAGCTGAACGCTTAGGCCGATCGCACCTTTCTATCGCTTGCTACGCGCTCTCGCTTGCACGCTCGGCTCAGGCGGTACGTGACAATGACTCATACTTTTTCGTACGTGTAGCCGGTGTTCTTCGATTTATTATATATTATACATTCATGTCGCAAATAATACATCCCGATCACAGAGTATGTTATGTTATATTCTTTCAAAGTATAAACTTGACATGCTAGTCACACAGATCTGTGGTTCTTTATATTTATTGAAACTTGAAAGTTGTTACCGTAGATAATACCTATATACTAGTTACTGTAGTTGTTATTATTTATTACAAGTTTCGCAAAAAGCTATAAACTGATACTGAATTTTCAATCAATTAAAAATTATATGTTAGTAACTATCAATTTCACTCACTATGGGAGATGCAGAACTAGGTTACGGTTCCGCGTTTACGGTCGACTCCGTAAAAGTTATTGCAGAAAGTGTCGGAATTGCGAATCTTGTTGACGATGCTGCTAAAGAATTAGCGGACGAAGTTTCGTACCGCCTAAAAATTCTTGTTCAGGATTCTATGAAGTTTATGCAGCATTCTAAACGACAAAAACTTTCTATTACCGATATTGATCATGCGCTAAAAGTTCAAAACATTGAGGTACATACTATGTTATTCTCTTACTCTATAAACATTACAAGATGCTAACATTTTTTTGTTTCTCTTGACAACTTTACAGGTTAATTATAATGTGCTAGCATTAATTCCTGCTTATTTAGGACATTTTATTACTATACATACATTGTGAAAATGACCATTTAAAACTTATATATCCTAATGCAAGTTTTATATTTTAGCCTCAATATGGATTTATTCAACCTGATTCTATACCATTCAGATTTGCCTCAGGTGGTGGTAGGGAACTTCACTTTGTTGAGGAGAAAGAAGTTGATTTAAGTGAGATACTTTCTGCACCACCTCCAAAAATTCCCCTTGATGTTTCTCTTAGAGCTCATTGGTTGAGCGTTGATGGGGTTCAGCCAACGGTACCAGAAAATCCACCTCCATTGTCTAAAGAAGCACAAAAATTGGAATCAGTAGATCCTATTTCTAAACTGAGCAAACCTGCCAATAAAGATGCTGCTGGTATGTATATACTTATATAATGTTGATAATTATTATACATTGATTAATTAGAGATTCATGACATCATAAAGAACAGATACAGGTCTAATAAGTACTTGGGCCACTGGGTCTCTGAGGATATGAAGGACAACACCGACATTGAAAGAGAACGAAGGTCGCTGTCTGTTCGCTGTAACATGTTACTCCGCTACTCCGGCGGCTGCGTGACAGTCCTAACGGCATTCTGCGTGCATTGGCAGATCGGTGGGACTTACCGATGCTCGCGCACTGGGTGCAATTGCATGTCATGAGATGAACGACGAGTGTCTATAATTTTCAGGATTACTAACAAAGTTTTATATAATTTTCATTTTGATTCAATTTTAGTTTTATAATTATTAATTCTATTTTAATTTTAATTTTAATTTATTAATATTTAGGCTTAGATTTTTAAATTACATGTTTATTTTACTAACTTATTTCATGGATCTTTGTTGTCTGAAGTAAATAAATATTATTATTATTAATAATATTTGAAAAGTTTTCCAGGCTTTTATTTTATTATTAAGTGTGTTCAAAAGGTGTTAAAGTTTTAGTTATTTTGTTGTCATAGTTTTCATTATTTGTGAACATTTTTTTATACTCAATACCAATCTAATTTCTAACAATTATTTATCTTTATTGTTGTTGATTATCTTTTGTTAATGCTAAGCAAGAGCATATTTTTCAGCTACAGAGATTACTTACACCTTTAAAAGAAGGCTCCAACCTGTTTATATGTTAAAGTGCAGAAATTAACAAAATAGATTATTTTTTAATTTTTTAACCTCTTCACATCTAAGGTAGCCCTATGACAAAAACAAAAATTATTCATTGTCCATTTTCAGTTTTTAATTTATAAACTCTGTTTACGTTTACTAAGTATCTTTGTTTAATTTAAAAGCATATGCTTATAAGTACCATCAATATTGCTGGTTCTTCTATTTAACATTTTAACCTTTTTTTGTAATGTCACTGATTTAGTCACCCGATTTATCAACCTAGGTTATTGTTTTTTTTAATCACATAAATTCTTAAACATGATGCTTAAAAACATATTATTATGCCAAGTAGTACAGTATTAAATCATTTATATGTAAAACTAAGACTTACAAAGTTAGTGATTTTATACTGTAAATGTAATGTTTATTACAGGTAAACCTGTATGTGGTAAGGCGGCTCGTCTTAAAGCGTCAGAATCTGTTCATGTGAAGCAATTGGCTACCCATGAACTAAGTGTAGAACAACAGCTGTATTATAAAGAAATTACTGAAGCTTGTGTTGGAAGTGATGAAGGACGTAGAGCAGTAAGTTTGTATTTAATACTTATTAAGATTTTATGTTGTGACAGCAACTGATTTCTCTCCAGTTATGTGGGATTGCTGTCACATGGGACAATGAAAGTGAAGGAATAGACACTGCACTTGTGTACTATGCCTGCCAACCTGCAGTGGAGCAGTGTGGTGGGTCTATGCTCGAAAAACCTTCTCACCTATGAGTAAAAAGACTTCTGCCCAGCAGTGGGACATTGAGGGGCTGCTGCTTACCTTATTATATATATTGCCTCTATATGTCGGGCCATTAAAATATTTTAACCGTATATGCAATAAAAAATGTAAAATTAATTGTTTCATCACAAAAGTATATTATTGAACAGGAAGCTCTACAGTCCTTGGCTTGTGATCCAGGACTACATGAAATGCTACCAAGGATGTGCACTTTTATCTCTGAAGGTGTCAAAGTCAATGTTGTGCAGAACAATTTGGCACTACTTATATATTTGATGAGGATGGTTAAAGCTATGCTTGATAACCAGTCTTTATATTTGGAAAAGTATGTAAGTATATCAATATAAATGTTTTACAAATTAATGTTTCATGTTAAAGCTAATGTTCCTTGAAAGTTGATAAACTATTATATATTATCAAAAACATATAAAGAATGTTAAAGATAATTTTTATGCTCTTAGTATGTAGCATGAGCTTTTTAAGTTATAACATAGAAATCAATTTCTTTATATCTAAATAGAATAATAAAAATTAGCTAACTAACTCAAACAGTTAAGTAGGAAAATTATTGCCAGTATGGATTCATTGCAGAGATTAGGCCTATTCTTTCCATAAAAATTATGTTAGATCAATCATTACTCTCATCTCAACTACTATAATTTTCGATCTAAGCTGAGGTGGTTATCCGACTTCTTTAGCTTCTCTGTTGTATACTATTTGACCCCACTCCTCCAAAT
Organism: Elymnias hypermnestra; assembly: GCA_015832385.1. NCBI lineage: Eukaryota > Metazoa > Arthropoda > Insecta > Lepidoptera > Nymphalidae > Elymnias > Elymnias hypermnestra. The sequence continues at coordinate 674,569 of JACTOM010000043.1, forward strand.
TATATAAAACCTAAATTCTAATTCCTCGGAGGACACTGTGGCCAAGAATTAGGGTCCAGTTTGTTGACATTCATTGACAGTTCCTTCACTGATTGGCTCTCTGATTATGCAACTCCCTACCAGTGTATATAAGACAAGCACAATTATAAAATTCCTTTAAACACGACGCCGCAAAACTTTTCCTATTACAAATAGTATAAATACATTTTTTTTTTAAATTATTGTGTTAGTATAGACAAATATTTTATTTGCATGCTTGTGTTTGAATGTATTTATCTATCTGTGTGTTACATTGAATGTGTATGAATACATATTTATTACTTGATTTATTCATAATTAAGAGATTTTAAATGTCATCAAAACATTGTTCTGTGCCACATAATTATAACAATTTTGCATAAAATAAATAAAAAGCCTTCCTGTAAAATAAGCTTTTTGAAGTGAAACTTCTTTAGGCGCGTGAGTATAAAATGTTTATGCATAAAATGCGTGATTAGCGTCACGAAGTTTTAATATGTACAATAACATGTAGCATTTTAATTTGCCACTCGTCATTTAATAAATTAATATACCATTTTTCGTAAAATATTAAATTAAAAAATAAATGGTGGAATTTTTCTTTGAAATTCGTCATTTGAGATTTCAATAAATTATTTATATTAATTTTCGACACTTTTCTTATTTTATTGACAATCAAGTTTATTAAATTTCTAACATATCTTCCCTTTTCCCTCCCTCTAAGTCTCGGAAATCTAAAGTTTTTGATTTATATAAACTAGACTTAAAATTAGTTTGCCAAAGAAGTTTCACTTCTGACATGTGTACTTGGTACGCACGCACTTTTAACTTTTTTTATAGTGTTATTTTAATTGTGTCCCTATACATCTTTACTTTTCTTATTAATTTTAGCTTCATGAATTAATCCCATCAGTGTCGACATGTATAGTGTCAAGACAGCTATGCATGAGACCAGAGGTGGACAATCATTGGGCCTTGCGAGACTTCGCTGCAAGGCTCATGGCTCAAATATGCAAGACTTTTAATACCTCCACTAATAACCTACAGACGAGAGTTACCAGGTATGTATTGTGATCTTTTTGCCTGTTCAATTCACTTGTCATTTTATGCTAATACTATAAAGAGGAAGCATTTGTGTTTCGTATGTATGTACGTTTGTAACGTTTTCACACAAAAACTACTGGACAGATATCAAAAAAAAATTCACTTTTAGGAAAAAAAAGGATCCTTAAGAAAAATTCTGTAATCGTTTAATATTAGTATGTATTAATTCTTATTGCACCTCCCATTTAAGGTAAGTAAGCAGCAGCCCATTAACTTCCCACTGCTGGGCACAGGCCTCCTCAATCATTTTTAGAGCACAGACCTACCACGCTGCTCCACTGTGGATTGGCAGGCAATAGTACACATGTGCATTCTCAATTCCTACACTCGCATTGTCCCATGTAACGGGATTCCGACATGACCAGAGAGAGATCAGGCGCAGATCCGAAGGCTTAACGTGCTTTCCGAGGCACGGGGGTGGATCACACCAACTTGAGGGCAAATATTGAGAAAATATTAATAGAAAACTCAATATCGAATTTTCAATTGGCCCAACCTGGGACTCGAACCCAGGACCTCATGCCTGTAGTCGAACGTGCTAACCACTACACCAATGAGGCAGTTTAATTGCGGCAGACTTGTCATTTACTTTAGAATAATTTCCTTCTCCTTAAGGTTGCCTGAAAGAAATCGCTGATTAGCAATAAGACCGCCTTTTTGCACATTGGTTTTGTTATTACTTATGTGTCTCTTATACTTTTTAATTTTTTTCTTTGGTGTACAATACAGAGTATATAAATAAAATCCATGAATGTAACTCAAGGTGTGAAATAAACGCTATTATCGTGTGCTTCTGTGGAAACTATTGATAATAGAGCAAAAATATGTTTTATAATATTATGGAACGTATTAATATCTACAACAAATTCCGCGATACCATATGTCCAACTACTGCAGTTAGGCAACTATAACTACTTTTTTACATTTTAAAAGTAATAAAAGTGCAAGTAATCAAACCATATTGCTCTCTCCATCTCCATTAAATGTTTTTTTTAAATGATTAAAATAAGACATTCCTTTCAAAAGATATAACGAATTTTAACGAGCTATTATTATTGATTAAGTGTGGTGTACAATAAAATAAATAAATATTACAAACGGGCACTTCTATTTCTTTTATTTTTGTATTGTTATTTTACGAATTGAAATAAGTTGTGTCATCTTTCAGTATATAAGAGAGGTTCTCTCTTTGATTTGATTATTATATTATATCATTTTAATATATATATGTATAGAAGTCATATTCTTCATTACTGATAAATTACAGATTGTTCTCAAAGGCTTTGCAATGTCCATCACAGACAAATGATGAAATCGGACCTTCTATGGTGGCTTCTATGAAAGAATCTGAAAAGACACCGCTAGCCTCGCTTTATGGGGCTGTTCAGGGATTAGCAGAACTTGGACCTGAAGTTGTAAAGGTAGCTAAAAAAAATTATATGTTTCCAGCATTTGATTTGAGCAATTTACGATGGGGATTTGATCAGAAACTAAGCGGGAAGCAAAATGTTGGTGGCATGTCGGTATATTTTTTAAACGTTATTGATACCTGTGTAAAGGTAAGGTAAGTAACAAGTAAGCCCATTAACGTCCCACTGCTGAGCACGGGCCTCGTCATTCATATGACAGAGGGTTTTGAGAGCAGGCATAGTATAGAAGCGCACTCTCTATTCCATCACTCTCATAGTCCGATGTAACGGAAATCCGACACGACCGGAGAGAGATCAGGTGCAATACCGACGGCTTAACGTGCTCTCCGAGGCAGGTGGTGGATCACACCGCCAAATTCCCAACTTTGGGCAAATATTGAGAAAATCTTAATAGAACACTCAATATCTATTTCGTATTGGCCCGACCCGGGACCCGAACCCAGGGTCTCACCTGTAGTCGATACATGCTAACCACTATACCAACGATGCTTGCGTGCACGCTGTAAATTGGAGATATGATTTGATTTTTGCGTGGACATAATATTTATGTACTTTAAATATTATCAGTATGTGTGTGGAATAAGTAAAAAAAACTATCATTATTTGACTCAAAATGAGAAGTCCATAATTATTCACCCGATTGATTGATTAATTTTTTAAATTGCTGACAGTGTTGTGTTGTGCTGCTGACGGTGTTCACACGTGATGGTAAGTGTTGATGTAGTCTAGAATGGGAGTGTACTAATCTGGTAAGGGGCAATTTACCTCTCATGATTTCAACACAACATTGAACCGAAAGGCAATTTTATTGCTTGGCGGCAGAACTTTGCAAATACACCCTACGTTACTGGCTAGGACCCAAGCCTCTCACCAATTCAGACATTAGAGAGACCTTTTCCTAAATTCGCTCTACGGGGAATCGACTCCTGTACATCTGCTTAAGAAGCGAGTAATCGCATCATAGCATCAACGAGGGCCTCAAAGCTTGCCTGTTAGAAATTGCAAAGCAGCAAGAAGGCCACCTTTTGTAATCGTCCATCTTTATTTGTGTGTTTTAAGTGTTAGTGTCTTTATGTTACAATACAATACTGAATACTTTGTTGCATATAACTTTACAGAATAATATTCTTAAAATATAAGTGTTATTATATATATATCACCAAAAGTGATCTCTTGTAGACAATCTATTGTATGAAAATGCTCAATCATAGAAAAATGGGTTGGTGTTCAAAGTATTAGTAAATATAAGCAATGTATACATAAAAATAAATATGCTTTATTGATTTGCCACACATACATATCGTTAATACTATTTACAATTAGAAAATAAGACAACTAAAAAGAAAATTATGAGCTTAACTAATTACTATTATACTACTTATTGTAAATCTTAAATCCATTTGTAATGTGTACACACTAATATAGAATGTAATTATCATCATTTTTATAAAGTATTTTTAAAAATCACTGATAGTGATTATATACCATTATACACGCCTACAAATATACGAATTATATTTGATCCTCGGTATATTACGACAATAATGGTTATTTAAGCGTCTTCTAAAGACTGCCAAAGAAGCCAAATGGTGTATTTCATGTGGAACAGCATCTAATAATTTGATTGCCTTTATTGTAAATGATTCACTGTAATCACGGGAATAACGAACCGGTGGCTATAGTTTGTTGTCACTTCGTGACCGAAGATTAGAAGGATTTATGTTGTACAATTATATCTATCTATCTACTTAAAATTCGTTAAGGTAATTATTCTACCACGAGTGCGTTGGCTCGGTGAGCGCGTCGAGGGTGCCCTGAGCGGCATCGGCGGTGCTGATCGCCTGGCTGCTGGACACCTCAAGCACCAGTTGCTAAAAGTCCTGGCCCCCGTGGTCCGACAACTTCGACAGCCGCCCGATGTTCTAGAAGAATACAGGTAGTTGCGTATTCTTTGAAATGTACTACAGCTTTCATTACTTTATAACCTTCGCACTAAAAAACAAAATATGGTAATTAGTAACCCATTAACGTTCCACTGCTAGGAACATGCCTCCTCAGTCATAGGAGTGAGAGTTATTAGGGCATAGACCCACAACGCTGGTCCAGTGCGAGTTGGCAGGCATAGTACAAAAGTGCACTCTCTATTCGTTCAGTCTCATAGTCCGATGTGACGGGAATCCGACACAGGACCAACTTCCCAACTTCGGGCAAATAATAGAAAACTGAATACCGATTTTTGAATTTGTTTAATGTCCGACATGCTGACCCCTAGACCAATGAGGTAGTTTGAACTAGCAACATAATTATGTTAGAACATTCACAACTAAACTAAGTGTTGTTAAATTATTCATAATTTCACTTATAGATAACTATACAAAGACCACTTATATAATACTACTAAGTATTATACATATATAGGGAAGATACAAATGTAAAAAAAAAAATAGATTTAATATTATATAACATAGGAACACAGCTATCACTTCCATCCTAATATGGGACACATTTTGTTGGAAGACATTTTTTTGGACCAGTTTGTTATATGTCCTAGTCCTTGGTATCTCTGAATAATTAGTTCGTCAGCACCTATGGCTAAGCAGTGGAACAGGATTTCAAGAAAAACATTGAAAGATATCCTGTTCAATGAGTCTGAGTTGTCCATTATTCCATTCAATAGCTTATGTAATTACGTCTTACCGATAATTTACCAGCTTTTCGAAAATATTTATTAAAATTTATGACGGCCAAAATATTATTAAAATGAATTTTTAAAAGACAATGAAAAAGTATTCAGTGTAATCTATTTTTCCTGTTTGTATATATTATTTAAAATGTGGTATGATTGGTAAAATGAAATTCTCATGATAATATATCTAACAAATTAATTTCATATTTATTGTATTCACTATGTATATTCTGACTTATTTTAATTGTAACCTACATATTTGCATGCTGTGAGTGGCAGAATATGTTGGAATCATTAACAAAATTTAAGACGAACTTGTGTATCCATATTCAAGTAGATATATAAATACATTACATTAGGATATCTTATTTATTTCTATTGAAGGACAAAGAGTTGACTTTTTTTTCATTGCTTTTATACTGGAATAATAAAGATTTTCTCCAGGCTCGATTATGGGTATCTGGGACCTACTCTACAGCCGATGGTTAGTAAGTTACGTACTTCGCCTGCTGGAGGTCCCGCTGGTGGGGCTGTGGCCGTGGTGACCTGCACCCCCCCACTGCTGCCTTCCCCCTCAGTGCCATCACCCGCAACACCCACATTGATATCATCCGCACCAATTTCTATGCAGCATACATCACATCATCACTCCAAAACTATAGGTACGATATTTAGTATATACATACTCTAAATCTTTATTCAATTAAATTCTATATGTTTTATTTGCAAATTTAGGTATTTTATTGTTATTAAATAGTAATGTTTTACAGTTCAGCTCAACTTCACCTCACTGCGTGGAACATATATTTAAACATAAAAACAAGTATGTAATGGCCTATTGACTTCCCATAGCTGGGCACAGGCCTCCTCACTCATAGGAGAAAGAGTTTTAGAACTCTCTTAGAGAGGTGGTCTCTCTAACTAGAGTTTCCACCTTATCAAGGTACAGAGATGCCCATTCTTACGAATATAGGTTAAGTAATTGAAACGGTGAATAAATATATGTATGTACGAGGTGTGTTCAAAAAGTATCGCGAATTTTGAATTTTCGCGGGTTACGTATATTCGAATTTCGAATTTTTTGTGGCGTTATGTTGGTACTCATGTCTCTCACTTATGCCGACAAGCTCGGCCATTTTGAATGTTCATTTAATTGTTGACAGCTGCTTTGCTTGCACGTGTTTTGGATCGTCTTCGATTTTTACCTATTCAAAAAAATGGATCAAAGAACCTGTATCAAATTTTGTGTGAAAAACGAAATTAAGTGCGCGGATGCATTCCGAATGTTGACTGTGGCATACGGAGAAGCTACCTTGGACCGAAGCAACGTTTATCGGTGGTACAAAATGTTCTCAGAAGGCCGAGAAGATGTGAACGACGAAGAGCGTGCCGGACGCCCGAGCACTTCAACAACAGACGAAAAAATTAATGAAGTGGAGAAAATGGTATTGGCCAATCGTCGAATCACCGTTAGAGAAGTTGCTGAGGACCTAAACATATCGATTGGCTCGTGCCATTCGATTTTTATCAATGATTTGGGCATGAGACGGGTCGCCGCGAAATTCGTACCAAAATTGCTCAATTGTGACCAAAAACAGCATCGCATGAACATTGCTAATGAGATGTTAAACTCTGTCCGCGACGACCCAAATTTGCTCCAGAGGGTCATAACTGGTGACGAATCGTGGGTTTATGGTTATGACGTGGAAACCAAAGCTCAATCATCTCAATGGAAGCTGCCGCACGAACCAAGACCGAAAAAAGCGCGCCAAGTTCGATCGAATGTGAAAGTTTTGCTGACAGTTTTCTTTGATTGCAGGGGCGTGGTGCATCATGAGTTCTTGCCACAGGGAAGAACGGTCAATAAGGAATATTACCTGCAAGTTATGCGCAATTTGCGCGAAGCAATCCGCCAGAAACGCCCGGATTTGTGGAAGAACAAAAATTGGCTTTTGCACCACGATAACGCCCCTGCTCACACATCGTTGCTTGTGCGCGACTTTTTGGCCAAAAACAACACACTAATGATGCCGCAGCCACCGTATTCCCCAGATCTGGCCCCCTGTGACTTTTTCTTGTTCCCTAAACTGAAGAGGCCCATGAAAGGACGACGTTACTCTTCTCTTGACGAGATAAAGACGGCATCGAAGGAGGAGCTGAACAAGATAAAAAAAATGATTTTTTGAAGTGCTTCGAAGATTGGAAAAACCGTTGGCACAAGTTTATAATATCCCATGGGGATTACTTTGAAGGGGACAAAATAGATATTTATGAATAAATAAATAATTTTTGAAAAAACACAAAATTCGCGATACTTTTTGAACACACCTCGTATTATAAGACATTCATGTTACACGGTTTTAAAGAGCACAGCTGCTATTTATGGGTCATTGTGAAATTCTGACAAATTCAATACTTTCATCAACATAATTAAACAGCAACCAGAAGTGTGTTAACATGTTCAACTGTCGCTTATAGAGGTATCGATGAGTACCAGTATCAGTTGTAGAGCTTCAAACACATATATCTCAGAATCCACGATTCACTCTTACGGAGGTTTCGGCCTTTCTTCTATGTATAATTCATTAGTCTGTAGTATATTGCAAATGGTACAGAGTAATGAACAATTTCTTAAACCCACGTCACCAACAGAGACCGTGGCAAGTCGCAACGTAGTGATAACACCTTCGGCGCCACATTCACCAGCACCTTCCACTCCTCCGCCACAGAAATTTGTGATCGTGGCTTCACAGCAAAAGCCACAACAGGTAACTTGATAATTGTACCTACACATATGTTGAATGATAAAATTTAATTTTTCTTTTGAAAGTCGTTAGAACGAAAAAGTGACAGTAAAAAGACAGAAATTAGTAAGAGTTAACGTGGGAGAGAGAAAGTGATTTTTTTGCGCTGTGCTTCGTGCCCATTCCACCGGTATCCACCAAGGCATAGTGGGAGTTAAAATGAAATCATTATTAAAACCTACAATTACCCTCTTGCCGAAATTTTACATTCGTCTCAATATGCGCTCCGAGTCAAATATAACAACATCTTTAGAATGGTGTTGGGACTGCCTCGGCACTAGACCTGGGTCGTTTAAAAATTTCAGCATAAAGTAACGAAACTGCTAATTACACCAAAAAACCGTTATGATACAAGTTATTAATAAAACGCCTTTTTTCCGAGGACAAATTAAAATGTATGCTAATAATGTATGTAACCGCCCTCTTATGGAGACTTGTTATACAAACGATTTTGTCAATGTTGTGATATAATACAATCATAGTACGGCACTGAGAAACTAGATGGGAGTTTTGTATTTTTCAATTTAATATTTTTTCTACTTCTTACACATAAATTATTTGAAGAAATAATTTACTCATTTTTATATATGAGTATACATTTTAAGTGATTATCTACACACTAAATGTTCTTGTGGAATGAATTTGAAATAAAATACGCAATATAATTTTACTAAAGTATCACTTTATTATCGTTAATTTTTTAAAAAAATCTAGAAAACATGCATTAGTTGACCTATGTAAAATATAATAAATTCATTGAAATGAATGGTGAATATTATTGAGGTGAATTTATGTGTATGTTATGTATATTATTATTTATTCTCGATTACGAAACTCTCGATAACATTTATTGAGTAATAAGAGAGACTAAAGAGAACTTTGATCCTATTTTATAAATAGGATTAATTAATGTAATTGTTATAGAAGACTATAAGAAATAAATTCATCTCAAACTTATTGCAACGTCATAAAACAATATAAACAAGAAAACTACAGCGATTCTGTCTGATGTTCAAATTTGAGTCCAATTTATTCAAAGCATACGGTTCATGCGTCTCATCTATAAAAATAAGTCGTTTACTCGGTCAAATACGTTAATCGCGGCTATTTTTGTACTTCACACTAAAGCGATCTTTGTTATTTTTACTATCCCATGTATCATACTGTTCATTTTGGTAAATCATAGAAATTAACCATCTACAGCGTTACTGTCTGATGTTCAAATTTGAGTCCAATTTTTTAGGCATACGGTTCATGCGTCTCATCTATAAAAATAAGTCGTTTACACGGGCATATACGTTAATCATGGCTATTTTAGTACTTCACACAAAAGTAATATTTGTTATCTTTACTATCCCATGTACCATACTGGTCATTTTGGTATATCATAGAAATTAACCATCTACAGCGATTCTCTCTGATGTTCAAATTTGAATCCAATTTATTTAGAGCATACGGTTCATGCGTCTCATCTATAAATATAAGTCGTTTACTCGGTCAAATACGTTAATCGCGGCTATTTTTGTACTTCACACAAAAGCGATCTTTGTTATCTTTACTATCCTATGTATCACACTGTTCATTTTGGTATATCATAGTTATTATTGTAGCACCTTTTTCTATTAGCTGGTAGCTACTACAACGCTATTTTCGAAGTATATGTATCAGTAATGTGTTATATATTATAACGACCAGCTTTACTCGGCACTGTAGCGCGTCGGGCATGTTTGCGGAGAATCGTGTCAAAATGATTTCTACGCAATCATGAGGAAAAGGATTGCCTCAATCAAATACAGAGTGGAGAGTAATCCTAACACCATTCTGGGGATAATGGCTGACAGACAGGATAGTGTCATTAAGGCACACTGGCAGTCAGCCTTACTTTGTAAATTTATTAATTATATTAACTAACATAGATTTAAGAGTCACCTACTAACAATTAACTGACATAATTTTATTTTATTTCAAATGTAACTAACAAATAATGGAACTTTTTAAGATTTCTGAACATAAATGATTATTATTATTATCTTGAAGTAGAAATTTTTGAAGGTTTCACTTGTACTACGTGTAAATTGCATACAAGATTTTTTTCTTAAACTTTTCTACGTAGATACCTGTGTATGGATATTGATATCTTTTTTAATCATTTCGTTTTAGCCGATTTGTACGGCGTACTGCGTACGTCGCTCATCCTCCACATGGAAGCGCAACAGTATGCACGTGATATTCCGATGATTTAGTTTCAGATTTCCATACAAATGAACTGGGGTCTTTTGAAGTTTAAATGCGTCTTGAATTATGTGACTTTATCTTCCGTGCAAGTTTTTACTATAGATAAAATGCTAGGATTTGTCCAGATATAAAATCGAACATTCTAATGTATTTGAAACATCGTTTAATTTGAAATACTTAAAAAAAATATTGAAAGAAATGAAAACATTTTAACTATGTCAAATGATTACAATGTATAAAAATATATGTCGGAGTACAAGAGTCTATGGATGGCTGGTCCGTGTGTAATAGTCTTTGGAACGCTGGCGCCATCTGTGTATCCGCACAGTCCGGCGCGTCTCTCGGCACTTCTCGAGTGGCGGTCGGCCGGAGTGGTCGACTATTGAAACTGTTGCGTTCCTAGCTATTAGTGTTATAGAGTTTGTGTAAATTGATATCGAGTGATTGAACATTATTATAATGTTAATTAACAAAGTGTTTGATTGCACCAATATTAACCACAATCGCCCACAGAATAAGAAATTAAATAATGGATCCCATTAATGGCGATGTCGGCGGAGAACCCTACGCCCCTGTGCTTTATGCTTCTCCGTTCTCTCTTATTCTCCGACATATATATTTTTTTAAATTTATTTAGACGCAGCCGGCAAGCAGTGCAGGCCATATAGTTGTACACAGCTCTCAGCCGACCATAGTCCGCAGTCAAAATGTACGTATACCTTTAATATCGCATAGTTGTTAACAAATAAAGTGAATTATCCAAAAATAAAACCATATTCAAATCACGTAAAATACCATACTTTATTAGGTTAATTCAATTCAAAAAGTTAATCATGATTCAATTTTAACGCCATTTTTTAATTATGTAAGGATCCTTGGAGGTTGGAGGGGGGGGGGGATTTAAAATCTACATTTCCCTGTCCTTAGGTCATCGTCGTCATTTTAACCGATGGACGTCGACTGTTGAACATAGGTCTTACCTAAGGCCCGACATTGCGCAGCCTGGGTCGACCTTGTCATTCCATCACCTTCGGACCCTAACTTCTATTGGTTCTCCGAACTATGTGCCATATCCATTGCCACATCCGCTTCGCAACTCGCAGGACTATATCGGTGACGTTGGAACTTCTACGGTTCTCCTCGTTTCCGATTTGATCACGTAGTGGCACTCTGATCATAGCACTTTCCATCTCCCGCTGAGTGACTGTACTTTTGCAAGAGGCCCATAGTTAGCGACCACGTTTTAGAGCCGTAAATCATCGCTGGTGACACGCGCTGTTCGAAGACTAGTCTTCAGATGAGACTTGGAGACACAGACTTGACACAGACTAGAGAACACTCTATAGCGACGTTTGTCCCATGCTTTCTCCCTATTCTTCTGTTTTTGGGTAAGGCAAATTCAATGAAATGCTAAATATCAGTTTCGCAGTTTTCCTCGTTCATAATGTACACTTCTATATATATATCGTATGTTACTAAATGTTATATTTGTTTTTGTACCTCTTCTTACGTAAGAGGCCAGGCGGTTCGAGAATCCTCATGTGTCCTCATATCTTGTAAGGTTACGGGGGGGGGGGGGGGGGGG
>JACTOM010000043.1:686439-918753 GCA_015832385.1 Elymnias hypermnestra
GGGTGTAGAGTCACCAGAAACATTCCTTTGTAACTAATGAATGGCTACATAAATATAACTTCAGCGTTTTGATTTATTTCTTTTTAATTCACTGTATTTGTTAAGATTGCAACATAGTAGAGTGAATGATACTAGTTTTCAGCGCATGATGTACTGTACTTATGTTGATGTCGCATTTGCATGGTATCTTGATTTGCTGTTTGTATAGATTTTGTTGTTTATCTTTTATAGCGTATTTTAAGATGGGGTGTAAGGGGAAGGTCTGTCTTCCTAATTGTCCTCACCTGCACGTGGTACACCCTGCTTTTACTGACGAGGCTTTGACGACCGGCTAATGGCGGCTATCCCTAATCGCTGACCTAAATCACCGACCGATAACGGGCAGCTGAGATAACAACAGCACTGTAATCACCAACCCGCCTGGCAAGCGTGGTGATTACGGCATTATCCTCACGAACGACACAAGGCAGCAACGGCCCCCAGTCTCCGGCAGCCCCGCTATTCCTAGCTCTGGCAGCGTCTATGGTAACGGCGGGGCAGGGGGTGCTAAGAATCTCCGGCAGAGATTCCGCTGCCAATCCGGACGACTTGACCTGGCAACATATTCGAACAGTGCGTGTTGCCAGCGATTATGGACTTTGGGGCCGAAGGTGCTAGAGTGGCAGCCTTGCACTGGAAAACGCAGCGTTGGCAGTCCCCTCACCAGGTGGACCTGGCCGCTGGATACAAGCGGCGCAAGATCGGGCCCATTGAAATTCAGTAAGAGAGACCTTTGTCCAGCAGTGGACGTCCATATTGGTTAAGACTACGACGATGACGATTTTTTTTTGTAGTGAAATCTTCTTGATACGCGATGCGTCCTTGTTTTTTGCTTGTATTGAATGAGACAGCCGTGACGCTCGGATGTATAAAGTTAGTTCCAGCAGACCTAACAGTCGTCGAGTAAGCGAGGGATTCAACGCGTTCTTGCGCGTCGCAATACATATTGAATAACATTTTATATATCCATGATAATATTTAATTTTTATACAAGAAATAAAGACAATCTTGTAACGTCATATTTTAGAATGAAGAATGTTCAGAAATCATTTGTCGGGTTGAATACAGGCATTTTTAATAAGATACCCGAATCACTTCTGAGTCTGCCTCCATAAAGATTTAAGAAATATGTTAAAAACGTCCTATTACAAAAAGTGACAAAGATTTGTGGGCTTGATTCCAGTGGCAAATGAAAACTAAACACATTGTAACATACAAAAACTATGTTTAAAGGAGCAACCGTTGAGTTTCTTGCCGGTTTCTTCTCAGCGGAATCTACTTTCCGAACCGTTGGTAGATTTGTTAGTTGATTTTTAGCCTACTTGAATAAAGAATATTTTGATTGCTATGTATTAAATACATAAAATAACTGACAAAAATTCATGGACTATTGTATTTTTATATATAGTAAATGTCATTACTTTAGAATATAGAACAAAAATATAGTTATATTTCGTGCTATTGGTATAGGCTTAATGAAATTTTCGATTTCTGTTTGTTTTTCAGCATGCTCCATATTTTTTTTCACATTTTTGCCTCTTGAGTTATTTTTTAGATTTCCCTTAAACATCGGGTTACGCAAATAATATGTTTTGAGGTGGTTTAATGAGAATGTCAGAGCAAAAGGTGTATGGAAATACAAACTAATTGTCACAATATCAATAAGTAATAATTTTAAATGTATCTATTATTTACAACAATTTTAACAGAACCTCAAAAACAATCCACATAAGAATCAAATATGAGGTTAAAGCCTTTTACTTCCTAGTCTTTTATTAACTTCTTATCTTTTATTAAATTGTAGTTTAACTGAAAGCATTACTTAGACGGTAAAAAATCTTAATAAAAAACTGAAACTTATATTATAATAATGACGATAGAAAAAGGAGACCCGATTGTGTTTCGTGTGTCTTCTCGGACCAGGTCGCGAAGGAAGCCTAGTAACTTTAGATTCTAAGTCGTTCTCTAAAATCTTCATCAGTCGTACGTTAAAAATAATATACGAGGTGTGTTCAAAAAGTATCGCGAATTTTGTGTTTTTTTCAAAAATTATTTATTTATTCATGAATATCTATTTTGTCCCCTTCAAAGTAATCCCCATGAGATATTATACACTTGTGCCAACGGTTTTTCCAATCTTCGAAGCACTTCAAAAAATCATTTTTTTTTTTTTTGTTCAGCTCCTCCTTCGATGCCGTCTTTATCTCGTCAAGAGAAGAGTAACGTCGTCCTTTCATGGGCCTCTTCAGTTTAGGGAACAAGAAAAAGTCACAGGGGGCCAGATCTGGGGAATACGGTGGCTGCGGCATCATTAGTGTGTTGTTTTTGGCCAAAAAGTCGCGCACAAGCAACGATGTGTGAGCAGGGGCGTTATCGTGGTGCAAAAGCCAATTTTTGTTCTTCCACAAATCCGGGCGTTTCTGGCGGATTGCTTCGCGCAAATTGCGCATAACTTGCAGGTAATATTCCTTATTGACCGTTCTTCCCTGTGGCAAGAACTCATGATGCACCACGCCCCTGCAATCAAAGAAAACTGTCAGCAAAACTTTCACATTCGATCGAACTTGGCGCGCTTTTTTCGGTCTTGGTTCGTGCGGCAGCTTCCATTGAGATGATTGAGCTTTGGTTTCCACGTCATAACCATAAACCCACGATTCGTCACCAGTTATGACCCTCTGGAGCAAATTTGGGTCGTCGCGGACAGAGTTTAACATCTCATTAGCAATGTTCATGCGATGCTGTTTTTGGTCACAATTGAGCAATTTTGGTACGAATTTCGCGGCGACCCGTCTCATGCCCAAATCATTGATAAAAATCGAATGGCACGAGCCAATCGATATGTTTAGGTCCTCAGCAACTTCTCTAACGGTGATTCGACGATTGGCCAATACCATTTTCTCCACTTCATTAATTTTTTCGTCTGTTGTTGAAGTGCTCGGGCGTCCGGCACGCTCTTCGTCGTTCACATCTTCTCGGCCTTCTGAGAACATTTTGTACCACCGATAAACGTTGCTTCGGTCCAAGGTAGCTTCTCCGTATGCCACAGTCAACATTCGGAATGCATCCGCGCACTTAATTTCGTTTTTCACACAAAATTTGATACAGGTTCTTTGATCCATTTTTTTGAATAGGTAAAAATCGAAGACGATCCAAAACACGTGCAAGCAAAGCAGCTGTCAACAATTAAATGAACATTCAAAATGGCCGAGCTTGTCGGCATAAGTGAGAGACATGAGTGCCAACATAACGCCACAAAAAATTCGAAATTCGAATATACGTTCAAAATTCAAAATTCGCGATACTTTTTAAACACACCTCGTATAAAAGATATTTGAAATCGTTATTGAAGTTGACTTTGTTGTATTTAGTCAAATATTTTATGCACGTCAATAGCACTATCAATGGTAGTTTGTGTATGTTGGTGGTGTGGTTGTAGTCGGTGGTGGTGACCAGCGGGCCGGCAGGGGCGCCGCCGCAACAAAAGGTTGTAGTGGTGGGGGTGCCTCCTCCTGCACACTCCACGCACCTGCCTCCTACTACAGCTTCTGGGGTCAGCCAGGTAAGACAGGTAGTCGCCTGATTTTATTCATTTGC
Source organism: Elymnias hypermnestra (assembly GCA_015832385.1). Classification (NCBI taxonomy): domain Eukaryota; kingdom Metazoa; phylum Arthropoda; class Insecta; order Lepidoptera; family Nymphalidae; genus Elymnias; species Elymnias hypermnestra. Next base: position 690,073 of record JACTOM010000043.1, read on the forward strand.
TTGTTACTTATTGGTCTTTATTATATTAGCAGTGCTCGTAACTTTGTCTACATATTTCGTACTTATATTTGTCGGGTAATTTATGTATTCGTATATTAGCTGACCCGTTACAACTTCGTCTTCATGTTCAAGTACATGAATTCTACAAAGACACCGTGTTATACTCGCCTTACTATCAGAAGTCATAGGTTCGATTTCCTTCTATGAAAATTTAGGAAATTGAATTCTCTAATGTGTCTGTGTCTGGGCTGGTAAGAACTTTCGACCGTGGCTAGTTACCATCCTATTAGTAAAGACGTACCGTCAAGTAATATAATTGTATTCCGGTACGATGCTGTGTTCAAACCATAGAGGTGTGTTGCCTCCAACCAGATTAGCGCGCATCCATATTAGACTGCACCGTCACTTACCATAAGTAAATATCACAGCTAAAGAATGCTATCAGCAATAAAAAAAAAAGAAAACTTAGTGGTACCTGCCCTGGATTCGAATCCAGGGGCCGTTAGAAATATAAGTTTTGTAATAAATAATTCATTTCATATGTTTGACCTTTATTTGTCCTTAGGCTCCAGTGTCCGTAGTGGCTAAGCCGGTGTTCGCACGTGGAGGCTCAGCACCTCAACCCCCGCCTGAACTTGATGACCTTTCGCATCTCGCCTGACGACCGCGAACCATTAGCTTCATCATTAAAGAAATTCGCAAGAAAGAGTCATGACCACAACAATATTATAAACGCCGCTTTGATGCAGCTTAAAATATGACATTTTGAAATTTATTCGCTGAGTTTTGTTATTTTATATTAATAAGGATAAGTGATTTTATACATGTAAACCGATGTGTAGAGATAAATGCAATCCCAAAAGTGATAGTGATATTTCTTCATTTAACCCTTTCGAGACCACTGGTATATCATATGTATATCAATTTCGTTCAATATAGGCATAAAGAAGACTGTATTACATATATTTATACGTATACGTTGCTAATATGTTTGCATATATGTGTATTTACATGTAGGCAATGCATTTATATATTCTGAGTAATATACGTATATCTATTTCTTCATGAACACCGCCAACCTACTCTCTTCTGTCTTTGACGGTCTCCCTCTCTCTCTCATCTCTCATCGAAATAGCGATAAGACCGCCCATTGTATATAAGAATTATTAGTCATTCTTTTTTATGTGGAGTTCAATATAGCATACTATCTGTGCATGTACCAGTAAATGTTTTTAGATAGACAACCTGTCAAACAATATAAGTTGGCTACAACGAAGTAACCCTTCAAAATAACCTGATTTTGACATGACATACATTTAATGAAGTTACGCTGTAAGTTTAAAAAAATTGTTAAACCCAAAAATCGTATATAGCGAATTTCTCGATTTGGCGAATATTTCTAAATGCCTTAAGACAGCCCGTAAAACCTTATGCAAAATATTAATTTAAGAATATATCGGCCAAAAACGGCGTTATAATGAATTTTTATCTTTTAAGATTTTGTTATTGACCTCTTCTTAAACGTTTTTTCAATAGATTAATTTACAAAGTAAATGACGCAATTTTGATTAATGCATCATAATTTAATCTTGTACTTGTAGTCTGTCAACTTTACTTATGGTGCTGCCACAATGATTGTTTAAAAATATTTATAAACATTCCAACAAACATCACAATGTTAAAAAAACATTTTGATGTTTCATTTTCATAAACATTTCTAAACAAAATTGTTATTAATCTTCGAGACGATGCCATGTTTCCAAGTGTATTAAATGTTTGTAAACATTTATATCATTGTAGGAGCACTCAAAACGTTTAAGAATTTCTAACCTAATATTACAATTTCTAACATGCGAATGTTTGTAAACATTTTTAAACATCAGTGTGTCAGCAACATTAGTTAACAAATTGTAACAAATAAAATCATTTGTTTGTAACCAAGTAGGCAGTTAAAGAACATGGATAAGACGAAAGTTATGTCTAATATCCATGTTTCGCTCCACCCAGTCATCGTTGAGAACTCGACACTCGAAATTGTTGACGAGTATACATACCTGGGACACATAGTCCAGCTAGGTAGGTCCAATTTCGAGAAAGAGGTCAACCGCCGAATCCAACTCGGTTGGGCAGCGTTCGGGAAGTTCCGGAAGACTTTTTCGTCCAATATCCCTCAGTGCCTGAAGACTAAAGTCTTCGAACAGTGCGTGTTGCCAGTGCTTACCTACGGATCGGAAACGTGGTCGCTGACTATGGGCCTCATTCGAAAGCTCAGAGTCACTCAGCATGCGATGGAGAGGGCTATGCTAGGAGTTTCTCTACGCGATAAATTCAGAAATGAGGAGATCCGTAGCAGAACTGAAGTCACCGACATAGCCCTACGAATCGCGAACCTGAAGTAGCAATGGGCGGGGCATATAGTTCGACGGACCGACGGACGTTGGGGCCCGAAGGTGCTGGAGTGGCGACCCCGCACCGGGCGGCGCAGTGTAGGGAGACCCCGTGCAAGGTGAACGGACGACATAAAGAGGGTCGCCGGTAGCCGCTGGAGCCAGGCGACGCAAGATCGGGCCTTGTGGACATAATTACGTGAGACCTATGTCCAGCAGTGGACGTCCATCGGTTGAAGCGACGACGACGATGCAGGTGACAGCAGGATATGCGGAGAGTGCGGGAACCCGTTGAGTCTAAACTGGAAGTGTTTGTAAACATTTCTATCAGTGTAGGAGTACACAAAACTGTTAGCAAATTTGACGTGATGTAACAATTCTTTGTAAACAATTTTTAAAAAATGCAGTGCGGCAGCACCATTACTGTCAACTTGTAGTCTTTGAAATGTCATAGATTATAATTTGACAGTTGTTTTGACTTTGGCTAAAAACGCGGCTTACCGTTTATGTAAAGGTAAATACAGGTTCATTTATAGCTTCAAACTAAGTAAAACATGCAGGGCCGGATTTAGTTTGGGGGCATTAGGGGCTATAGTCCCGGGGCCTCCCCAAAATAAACTTGTTTGAACCGTTATCTTTATTTACTGAATTAATATATTATGGTTGTTAATGTTCAAAATGTGTTATTTGGTTTCACAATAAATTGTTTAATTAAAATCTCGACAAAGATAATTTTATTTTGAACATATATATTTGAACATGGATGTCCCCCACACCTCTAAATCCGGCCCTGAAAATTGGCTACAATACAGTGTAATTCACTTTGATATATAATACTTATACGTTTGGAATTTCTACTTCCCGTGGAGAACTTCGAATTGAAAATTGAATCAATACTTAAATTACATATTCAATCCGATAAATTACTGCATTCTACGAGATCAGAAACTACGGGGGGGGGGGGGGGGGGNNGGGGGGGGGGGCGACAGCTAGTATATACATATTGAAGCGTTTTCGAGAAATTAATTCTTCCTGATTTCAAATTAATCGTTGTTTCCATTAATTTCGATGTTAAAATACATTTGGTCAGTCTATATTTAAATCAAATTAAATCTGCTTCAATATATAAGGTTATTAAATAGTTTTGTTTGTTTGATCTGTAATTTATATAATAAATCATTTGGAGAATACAAATAGATGTTTAATTTTTTCTTAATAATTTTCTCAATCGTATATATAGCTAGAAGTAGAACAGCTATTTACTTTTAGGACTTTTTAAAGTAAACTTCTTAACGCACGTTTGACTTGGCGGATAAGCTAGTGAATGTGTGACGAGAGCGTCACGAAAAGTGTGATTGGGTGATGAACATAATTAATTTAAATATTTGTAGAAAACGAATATATTTATATATATTCGTTTCGTACTTTAGTAGTGTGGTATAAAGCACACTCGTTTTTTATTTATATTATTGTAATACCACCCGGCCCTGATTTGCTATAGTTCGATGTGACATTACTTATACGCATTGAATTTCCTGTTCGCCTAGAAAATGCAACAATTTAAAGACGTGTAAATGTTTGTATATACTGCTTGCTTTTTGGATAAGATAGTTATGAGAGAAATATCACAAATTATTAAAGAAATGTCACTGATATACAATACTTTATATAATATGGCCATTTTAAAATTTTGCAATTCGTTACATAGAAAAAAATTTAAAATGCGTGCGTACAAAGTACACATGTTAGAAGTGAAACTTCTTTGGTAAATTAACTCTTGTTTTTACTTATACAAATTTTAGATTTCCGACATTAAGAGGGAGGAAAAAAGATATGTTAGGAATTTAAAGAAATAATTATCATTAAAAATTATTAATTAAACTTTGTTTTTGAATTTAAAATTTAGAAAAGAGAATTTATGAAATATTTCATTTTTTATGAAAAATAGTATATTAAATTATTAAATGACTAGTGACAAATTAAAATGCCACATGTTATTTGTTAATATTATAACTACCTTCAGAAGAATTGCCATAAAAACGCTGCACATCTGCGTGACGGTCATCATGCGTTTCACTTCAAAAAGCATTTAATCATTTTACGTGAGGGTCTAATTAATTGAGTTTAATAGTTGAACTTGAGTGGAGCATAAAAAGTATTTTATTAAAAATTGAACAAGATAGGAGACTTCAAATTAAATGTCAATAGTTTGCTTCTAAAAATGTTTTTGATATCCCACAGCAAAATTTACTGCATACGATTGTTGAATCATGTTTTCTTTAACGACGATCGAGTTACGTATAAATTTATTCTTATACTCAATTATCCCGAGAGCTAACGAGGTCTGTGCACCAATTTAAAAGTATGGCTCGGATTACTCTCGCTACTCGGCATGAGAACGGGTAAATAAGCATCGAATCCGTGCATAATAGGCACAATGCTTCACAATGAACGAATGTCCACTTGACTGAATTGATAAGTGGGCTGTGCCGTGTGGGGAGCACAGCCGCCCGCCCGCCCGCTCGTGCGAACGCCTTCATGTTACAGACGCTCTACATTCCCATTGGCAATAAAATGCCTTTTTATATCCACCCTCCTAAGATCCTTTCAATCTAAAACAAAAAAAAACTGCCTGCGTACACTGACATGTGTCCTTACAAATGTCAGAAGTGACACTTCTTTGGCAAACCAATTTTTAAGTTTTGTATAAAGTAAGTAAGTAGCAGCCCATTAACGCTGGGCACAGGCCTCCTCACTCCCAGGAACGAAGGTTTTTAGAGCATAGACTCACCACGCTGCTCCACTGCGGATTGGCAGGCATAGTACACAAGTGCACTCTCTATTCCTTCACTCTCATAGTCCGATGTGACGGGAATCCGACACGACCGGAGAGAGATCAGGCGCAGGACCGACGGCTTAACGTGCTCTCCGAGGCACGGGGGTGGATCACAGCACCAACTTCCCAACTTATAAATACAAATATTGATAATCTTAACAGAAAACTCAATATAGATTGTTGAATTGGCCCGACCTGGGACTCGAACCCAGGACCTCATGTCTGTAGTTGAACATGCTAACCGATAGACCAATGAGGCAGTCGAGTTTTGTATATATTATACAAATCTCAAACTTTAGATTTCCGACATATAGAGGGAGGAAAGAAGGAAGGTATGTTGGGAATTTAATTGTCATTAATTGTTAATAAAAATGCCACGTGTTTTTGCCTTCTTCTTTGTTGAATGGCTTTCAGGTGTGCCAATTGAGCACAGATTATCTCGCCAGTGTCAAATTTGTTAGAGAAGACACTAAGGAAATTGTTCGGTTTATAAGAACATCACGAGTTTATAAATAGTTAACAAAATGATATTGTTAAACCATCACCAAAAAAAAAAGAAAAACAATATGCTAATACTAATAATAAACTAATACTTTACAATTTAATCTTATTACATTTTATCTATTTACTGTTACTACTATATACAAAACTTAACAAATATTCTACATTTATAGGAAGGGAGACATGCGGAGGGAGACGGTCGTAAATGGAGTGGGAAAGTTTGGGACAATTAAGAATGATATGGTATTTTTTTGTCAATATTAGGAATTATTAATTAAATTTTATTTTTCTTTTTAAGATTAAGAATTTTATTTCATATTTTTGTATTGTTAAAATTGTATTGTTAAAAGCAAACATGTCATTGTCTTAATACAATTATTTATTCTTTCTTTATCACACTTTTCCTAGTTAGACAACAGTTTCACAGCCACCCAATCTTCCAAAGAAGTCTTAATTCAAATATATATCACTTTCTTCTAATTTGCAATAAGGATCGTAATTCCGGCCTTCCTTGCCAGTATCAATACGCCGACCACTAATGAACTAAGCATAAATCCTCTTTGGCGCTCTACGAGTACATACCGTCTGCCCACTTATTCATCAATGTAATATGACAAATATGGCACTCCTCTACTAAGGCTGGATCCAAGAGCTCGTAACAAGTACATGCCTTACTGTAAGCCGTTGAGGAGATCCAGCGATCTTCACATTTAACTACGACTAGCACTTGACCATACCGAAGATACGGTAGACAACTCAAATATCTGGATAGTCTATAGAAGATTCTGTTGAGTAACGTTCATTTGCTCCTAAGAATTGAAGAGTTCCGTCACTTTGTCATGGAATCCATCATCAGAACCTAACCAAACTATCACAAAACAACCCTTGAAGTATGTCATATCCAATAAAAAGAATCATCGAAATCGGTTGACGTGATCTTGATTTATTCGTCCATTTATCCCGCACATGCTTACCACTTATCCGGTTTTCTCATGAACACCATCATCAGAACTGGATTTAAAAAAAATGGGACCCTATGACGATCACCACCTTTCATTTTAAAAAAAACATTAAGATTGGTCCACACAGTCGGGAGATATGAGGTAACACACATAAAAAAAAATACAGACGAATTGATAACCTCCTCCTTTTTTTGAAGTCGGTTATAAAGTACCTAAACTTCAAACGAATTAGCATAAAAAACGCTGCATCCCTTGGCGACGCTAATCACTCGTTTCATCCCTTAAAGTTTTACCCTCAGGCGCCTAAAGAAGTTTCACTTCAATAAATGATTATTATTACAAGAAAGCTCTGTGTATAGCTAGTCTATGAGCGTCAGGGTTGTGCCGGCGCGGCGGGCGGTTGTCTGCCTGACCACTGGCCGCGAGCGCCGTGACAGCGATGCGCGCCGTCCGCACGCGTGTTCGGTTCCGATCCTCCTCTCGCGAGCGGCGACAATTGCGGAGTTTACTTCGCAGCGTCACAACTCTATCGTGCAGCTTCGATATAAGCTGTGTTCGTTTCTCCTGTCATCATTTTCGCGCCAAATATTCCGCGCGATCATTATTGACTTTTTCACCTATGCTATTTAAGTTTTTACTATAATTTTCTATACTAGTAAATACAGATGGTTATTACTTCCCAACAGTATTATATGTTTTAGTTGTGATGCGTTTATTTATAGTGATTTTCGTTTTGTTCTTTGTGTTTTTGCCGAAACCGTCTGAAGCGATACGATGGCTGTAAGTATAATTTTATTCTCATCTATTTAATATTTACATATGACATAAGTTGGATATTGTAAAAATTCTGTATTTAAATTTTCTATTACATTTTTAAATATCAATTCTTTCATAGCGAAGTCAAAGGTTATAAGCCACAGCTTCTTTATTAGAAAATTTCTGACGATATCGATTTTTTTAAATAGCCTTAGTATAATTTTTTTTGGATAATGTAAGTTCTAATTTTGATCAATAACGTAAAAGAAAAATCTTTTGTATCATACTTCTGATGCATAGGACTTTAAGTATAAATTTCAAACTTAAATACGATGCTTTTCTAAATTTTAACCGTCTAAGTAAAATTAGAGAAAAAATTGTAATTTTGATTTAATTTGATATCAAGACTTGATATTGTGAGAACAGTTAAATGTTCTATGAAAATTTTTATTTTATATAACATGCAAGGCAGCCTGAAGTAGGTATCCTCAGTCGGACTCATCCGGGGCACTAGGTACGAATGCGAAATATGAACACCTGGTGCTTCAGTTATGGCAGAAGAGGGTTCTGCTGGGTTTTAATGGTTATTTCGAGGCCTCATCTCTCTGTATCTATAAAAAGTGACCTATAGCTTAAGTAACCTTTCTGAGGTTTAGTATACGAAGTTTTACTTCATTATTATTTTTGTTGAATACATACATACTTTAATATTAGCTTATTAATAACAACTTACATACTTTTGTAAAAAGTGAAATGCGGGGAAGTATTTTTAATGGGATATTTAAATATTTGCAAATTAACGTTAAATTGATGACAAGTTTTTAATGAATGTTAAACTGAGACTCTACCTTATCAATTTGCCGCGTAAAACTGTACATAAGGTTTTATCCTGTCTATATAAAAGCTGACTAATGAGATAGCTAGTAAAATGATTATTTCTATATTTAGATTAAATGAAGGTTTTAAATTGGACACTATTAATCGCGTTGTTTCATGAATTTAGTGCTAAATGGCAGTAGTTAGGTACGGGCGGGGTAACCCGAGCCGTTGCCTCAGTCCCCCGCGTCCATCGCTCCCTAATTGAACATTGCACTAATGAGCGGCGTTGTTCCGTTGCAACCCGCAATTATTCGCCCCGAGATTACACCCGGAAATGTCCCTGGAAATACGAATTTCATCCGATCCTGTTTTGTTGTAAACGTCACCAATTATTTCAGCAATAGATGCTAATGTGTGAAGATATCTCAATTTAATTACCACTGTATTAATAATATATTGAAACGTCACCAAATAATAATATTCTGCCACATCTCTTACCCGCCAATTCTAAAACCGATATTGAGTTTTCTATTAAGAGCACTTGTATACTATGCCTCTCAACCCGCAGTGTGATGGATCTAGCTCTAAAAACTCTCTCTCGTATGAGTGAGGAGGCTTTTGCCCAGCAGTGGGTAGTTAATGGGCTGCTACTTACTTTTCTGTCCCCCTAGTCAAGATGGCATTCTATGTACGATAACGCTACATCGAATAATTAGTGCAATACAAGTTGTTCACGTGATCACGTGACATATCGATATGACACGTCATACGTTCCCATACATTTTTACGACTTCTACTGGCGATTTCGAATGTCATCTTATCTATGTGTATGTGTTTGAACCATAACGATTTTACATTGTTCTGAAAATGTAGACCAATAATATCCAGAATTTTGATATAATCAACTTTTCAAAAAGATCAAAATGTCTATTCTACAATAAATAAAAATTTTAACAATAAAAGAACCATCTTCAAAACAGACTTACAAATATATTACTATGCTCTAAAAAGTAAGAAATAATTGCGTATTCTTTTATAGTGTTCTTCGTATTTTTATATTCGGAGTCGGCTCGGTCGTGTCCAATTGGCAGCTCCCGCTCCTGCTCTCCCAGCTATAGCTATATATGTAAGTATCTCGGCTGACACCGACTCCAAATATAAGAATACGAAGAACACTATAAAAGAATACGCAATTATTTCTTACTTTTTAGAGCATATTAATATATTTGTAAGTCTGTTTTGAAGGCGGTTCTTTTTTTGTTAAAATTTTTATTTATTTTTTGATTTTTAGTGAATCTGAAGTAAACGTGTTGCAATGCAGCAACAAACGTAAGCTCATTGCTATTTGATTACAGACACTTATATTTTCTGCCTTAAACCGCACCCTTACTGTAAGCCGTTGAGGAGATCCATTGATCTTCATATTTAACTACGACTAGCACTTGACCATACCGAAGTTACGGTAGGCAACTCAAATATCTGGATAGCCTATAGAAGATTCTGTCGAGTATCGTTCATTTGCTCCTAAGAATTGAAGAGTTCCGTCACTTTGTCAAGGAATCCATCATCAGAACCTAACCAAACTATCACAAAACAACCCTTGAAGTATATCCATATTTGTTTTTATCGAATTACAGGACGATATGATATCAAATGCCGCATTGGTGAATTTGTTCGGATGCAGACATTAGGTCCTGGGTTCGAGACCCTGGTCGGACGAATTCAAGATTGATATTGGTTTTCTGTTAAGAAATTCTCAGTATTTCTTCTGAGCACACGTTAATCCATCGTCGGTGCTGCGCTTGATCTCTTTCAGGTTGTCTCGTATTACCGTCACAACAGATTATGAGAATAAAGCAATAGACAATCCACTTGTGTTAGCGCATATACTTGTGTACTATACCTGCCAACCCACAGTGGAGCAGGGTGGTGGGTTTATGCTCTAAAAAGTGTCTCCTATGAGTGAGGAGTATGATACCCCAGCTGTGGAACGTTAAAGGGCTGCTACTTGCATTACCTTATGATTTCAAAGAATCGTCGTCATCGTCGTCACTTCAACCGATGGACTTCCACTGCTGGACATAGGTCTCACGAATTGATGCCCACAAGGCCCGATCTTGTGCCGCTACCGGCTCCAGCGGCTACCGGCGACCCTCCTTATATCGTCGGTCCACTTTGTGGGGGGTCTCCCTACACTGTGTCGTCTGGTGCGGGGTCGCCATTCCAGACCTTCGTTCGTCCATCGGTCCGTCGGACTATGTGCCCCGCCCATTGCCACTTCAGGTTCGCGAGTCGTAGGCTATGTCCGTGACTTTGGTTCTGCTACGGATCTACTCATTTCTGATTTCAAAGAATATCGTGGGTGAATTTAACTTTCATTTTAGCTAAAGTGCGCTACGCTTATCTGTGGCTTGACTTGTTATTACTTACATACTTAAAATTGAATTCAGTTGCATTCGGCACGGAAAGTCTAAAAGTTACTATTTATACAAAGTCAAAATAACTTTATTCAAGTAGGCCTATTACAGCACTTTTGAATCGTCTGATGTGTTTGTTCCCACACACTAATTGTTCTATTATACGACTGATGATGGTATTAAACAACGACTTAAAATCTAAAGTTTCGAGGGTTCCTTCGCGCCTTGGTCCTGACAAGAGCCCACAACTAACTCAGTCGGATATTGTGTAATTTTATTAACCAATTCCCTGTCAGTCAAAAGTCCCATAGAAAGCCCTTTCAGAGATGTTCGGTATCAAGTACAAGGACAAATAAAAGATACTTTAAACATTTGAAATATGCATCATTTTGATAAGACATTATTTTGGCATTACATTGAAATATGAACAGATATTTAGAATAATGACTAACGTAAGTATATTCCCCAAAACAAAACTTATAAATGTTTTTATATGATTTTTAAAATAGTCTAGTGATGATGATCTAATTTCCAAACCTATTACCAATGGTAGTATTGTCTAAAGGATACGGAATATATCCAACAAAAGTATATTTTACTGCTACTATTAACTTAATAATATTTTTTTATACAAAAATATATTTTGCATTCTCTCACGTGGAAATGTCCTAGAACGTGTCGTGTAAAATGGTTATTTATAGACGCTTAGAAAATAACACAGCAGGGATGATTATTTATAGTAAAAGTTAAAAATATATAAAAAGTTATGCAATGTTTATATACTTTGCCTCTATATATGTATGTGTTTTGATAATTAAATCCTTTTTTGTGATTGTAACTTATACCTGTTACTGAATTTCCGCTGGGAAGCCCTAAAGGGGTCCCCGTTCTTCCACTTACAGTAAACCAAAACTGCAAGTATGATTTTAATGTAGCAAATACTAATTTAAATTGACCAGCAAATGGAGTTACGCTTCGCTTATAAATTTTAGAATAAAAAGTAACCCTGTTGCTTTTTGTAATGGGTAGTAGTTTGCTGAAATGCAAGATTCGGAAAAAGCAGATAGGTTTCTTTATACAGATACCGCAATAATATTGATGCTCTTTTAAAAAAAGGCTTTCAATTAATTCCGTGTATAAAGTAACACTACCCCTTTATGTAACTTTCTCAAATTTCTAATCTATGATGAATTACTCTTTAAACTTTTACTAGATGACACTTGTTAATACAAATATATTAAAAAATTAGTTAAATTTATGCTGCGAAAGCATCATCTACTAAAAGCATGCTTAAAAAGTATGAAAATGAATTTCTGTGCGATGAGTTTATGAAGTTCGTACGTAAGTATTGACTTCACATATTAATTATTTGCTTTATAATGGTATTGTAAACAGAAAATCATTGCTATTTATATGTACAGGTACATGTGTAAAATGTGTGGGTTACTTTCTTTATCGCTTCTCTTTTGTAAGAGCGGTCGTGGTCATCACATTCCCGATACAGACAGTACTCGCTTCACGACGCCGCGCCACCTCTACCTACTCGCAGTTAATCGGGCGCATTCATGCACGGGAGCTCCTTCCGCAGCTTTTACTTGGTCTGTCCATATCATCGGGGATCTCCCTCTGGGTCTTGTGCCTTCTACCTTCCCATAGACGACAAGACATTCTACGGAGTCATTTCTACGCCGACTAACATGTCCAAAAAATTTTATTATCCGACTGCGCACTTGAGCGGATAGGCGCTCTTTAATGCCAATCCCATCCAGGATGGAGGCGTTTGCTCGAAACTCAGTCCAAGAGATTCCGAGCATCTTCCTCCAACACCACATCTCCAGAGCGTCTATCTTGTGGCTTGTCTGTGTGTTGTCGCAGGGTCCATGTCTCGCCGGCGTACAGTAATATGGGAAACACCAGCGATTTTACGAGCCGCACTTTCGTGGCTTTGGTGATGTTTCTGTTCCTCTGTATTTTCTTCAGCTTGTCCATTGCACTTCTAGTCATAGCCATGCGTTTCTTGACTTCGTCTAGGCAACCTCCCCGGTTTGAGATAAGAGCTCCAAGGTAGGTATCATTGCACGACGTCACAGTGTGTTATTTCCGTAAGACTTGGCGAGTTTTCGTTGACTCTGTCGACAATTATCATCTTGGTTTTGTTGAGTTTGATCTTCAAACCAAAGTCTAGGCTTATAAGTTCAATTTTTGGAGAAGTTCTTGCATGTGGCTACTACTAGTAGCAAAATGGGTGGCATCATCTACACATCGTAGATTGACAATTTTGTATCCGCCTGCGGTCACTCCAACTGTCCAATCCTTTGAGGATTATATGCATGATTAACTTTGTGTCCTTATTGAACAAGAATGGAGAAATTATGCAACCCTGTCTGACTCCAGCGCTTGGGTGGAAGCTGTCCGAGAATATTACATCAGTTTTCACCGATGCAGTACCATCTTCGCCTAAGTAAATGCATTAGATGTGTAGGTGTACCCATTTGCCATTTCAGCGAGTCAAATGCTTTCAAAAAGTCCACAAAGCAAGTATAAGCGGGCTTGTTGAACTCACAAGATTTTTCAATGATCTGCTGGACAATCAAAATCTGCTCTCTGGTTCCTTTACCAAAACGAAACCTGCCAGTTCCAGTGCTATTTCCTTAGATATGAAGCTTTTCAGCTGCTCATTAAGGATATGTAGCATTATCTTACTGGCATGTTATTTAAGTGCAATTAAACAGTAGTTGTTGCATTTCTTTGTTGCAGTGGAACAAATACTGAGGGAGTTTGGGTTATACAGAATTGATTCATACAATTGTCTCACTTATGACACTTATATTATAGCTTCGATATTTTGTGTTTCGAAGAATCAAAGTTAACATTGAATTATATACACCTATATATATCCGGTTCCTATTACCGTTTGACCGAATTGCTATAGGCCCTTTCCGAGATTTTCCTATGATTGAAATCTATTATGGAGGATAAATAATCCCTGAGAGAGTAACAATCTCAGTATTTGCTGACTTCGCAACGGCCGTGTGTGGCAGACCGAAAAAAATAATTCTCTCGCTCGAGTTCCTTGTGACTTTTCCGAGCCGTCCCGTGCATCTGGCGGGACCTATTATTAGGGGACCGTACCTAATGCTTTCTTGGGCATTTTTATATAACTGCCGTCTTAGTTTTTACGACTGTGATTTTTATGGAAGTCCATGATAAGTCTGGTTGTGAAAAATGAGCTATTTCAACAAGTTTATTACTGTCCGACATAATTCTAATAACTTATTATCTATATACTACTATTATAAAGAGGAAACATTTGTGTTTTTGTATGTGTGTGTTTGTTACGTTTTCACACAAAAATGACTAGACAGATTCAAAAAAAAATTATACCGTTAGAAAGCTGCATTACTTTTAAATAAAATAGGGATCCCTCAGAAAAATGCATTAATGTGATCCAAGGTGTGAACCAAAAAATCTCTCATCGAGTGCGCTGTGGAAACTATTGATGATAGAACAATAAAATCTACAATATTATATAACTACTTTTTTACATTTGAAAGTTAATAAAGGTGCCTACAGTAATCAAACCATAGTATCTGTACCTCCGTATTAAACCTTATGCTATGAAATGATATTTTATATGCCTGTAAAATAATTTTTAAATTATTAAAATCGGACATTCTATTCAAAAGATATATTTCTACCTGTAAAGTATTTATAAATTTGCTAATGTCGGTCATTCTACGTAGATGTTATGAATTTAAAAATGTATTAGTTAGATACGAGCCACACTTTAATGTACATTTTGGTACCGCGAAGCCTTCATATTTTTTCTAAAGATTAAAATTACTAACACGTAAATATGAATGCCTTACTAAATAAAACACTGAAAATACGCAGTGAATACCGCTATGCAAATGAATAAGCTTTAAAAAGTTTTACAGTAGTGTAGGCGAAGGGCTTCCCGAGGGCTAATTTTGTGGAGTGCCGACGTGCAATTAAGTTATACATAAGTATATTTAGTCGGCATCTATTTAAATCGATTGTGCAAACCTATTAAAATGTTTCTTCCGTCTGCGTAATTTTTAAAACTTTATGTAAATGAAATAAGATAAAATTTTTACCATGATTTAATTTAACTAAGGTTTTTTATCTTTACAATTTAAAACCATCCAAACGATGTACCACAGACTTGTTGAAAAACAATAAAATTATAATGATTTTAATCAGCTAAACTGACTCACTCTATAACAAGACCTCCAGAACTATTGGCAATTGAATTTGTTCGCAACGAAAACAGTCACTAATGACGGATTTGCCCATAATCCCTCGGTGTTACGCAAATTACACCACAATATATCGTATCGAGCAGACATGTAAAACCAACAATGAAACACAAAATCAAAAATCAGATAACGCTCGACTCAACGAGCTTACGCGGTCGGCGCTGGTGTGCGTGTAAAAGAAGCGACAAAATTGAGCGAATGTGCGAATAACCGCTTCGTCCATCCGTTCGTTGACATAAGCGTCAGCTGATGTTTTACTCGTATTTTGTGTTTCATTGTTGGTTTTTTTAGTAATGTAGTTTTGTATTATTAAGAAACTATCGTTTCATTTAGCTGTACTAATACGATAGAGCGTATATAATGCTATTAAAAAGTTTTAAAAATATGTTTTTTTACAGCAGTATCGCTTTTTTCCGTCTCATCATCAAAGTTGTCATTAATACTGTCCGTTTGTCTTCATTTTCGGGAGCGGTCTCCTAACACCTCGTTTAATTCTGGTATTTTGGCATTACAAACAGACAGTCCTTATTTATTAGTATACAAGATTTAGTGTTATATTTGTTAATGAGCCGAATAGATGTAACGAGGAGTAACTGCAACAAATCGTCCCGGGGCTCGCTTCATTTGTTCTGACACAAATATATCCACGCCGCTGTGCTCTTTTTCACCGCCGCTGATGTTCGCTTTGTCCTGACAAATTCATAAATTACCGACATCCTCGGCATTCTGTATTTGCTCGGCTTTTATCTTACTCACCCGCTTGTTGTATCGACGGCCACTTTGATGTCGCTGTTATTCAATTAATTTATTATGAAACGATAAGTAAATGTGACAGCTCAATTATATTATAAATTACGCCGCGACTTTTAGTTAAGCTACTAATAATAAACTCGAGATAACTACACAATGGTGTCAGTTCTAATGGGGCTTTTGTGTGTGAGTTTGAATTCGCTCATTTTAGACTTGGCTAGAGTTTAAATTTTATACTGCAGGTAGAAATCTGTCAATTATTAACTGTGAATTCAATGTCTATAAATATGCTATTTCGTCTGTATTTATTTATGAATTCATTTGAACTGGGTAGTATATATAAAGTGACCTAATGCGTTTATAACGGCCTTTAACAAGAATTAGATAGCAGCCTCTTAATGTCCTACCCCTGGGCTCAGGCTTCCTTACTCATAGGAGAGAGAGTTTTTAGAGTATAAACCCACCAAGATGCTTTTGCCTTATTTCTGGAATATACCGGTTTCCTCACGGTGTTTTATAAAGAATCTATGTTTTCAATAATTGGACTATCACGTTGTTATGAAGATATAATCGTACCATTCTTATTAGGTACTGGGTTTTAAACTCTACCCCACAGTGAACTCTTCAAGCCGTTAGTAATGTCATTTTTCATTGTCGTTTTAAATTATTTAGAGGACGTACAGACCAAAATAAAACCAAATTATGCTATTTCGTCAATATTAACTCCAAAATCAAAATCTGTAATAAATTAAATAAATTTTTATGATAAAAATTAAATATAGAGATCTTTTAAAGCTGCGTAGGAAGGTCTAGCGCTCATAAATACTAGTATTCCGGTTATTTTTGCATAAAGTTCAGATATATCTTTAAAATGATTTTAGATTACAATAATTTGTATCAAATTATTAGCCTTGTAAAGTGAAATATTTTCACACATATTTTTCTTAAAGACTAGAGTATATTGTATCTCCTCAGAATTAATAAGTAAAAAAGGTGAATGATAATTGCAGCTTTAGTAGAAAATGTGGTCAAAACCTTAACGGAACAATAATAATTCGTGATCAAAAAATCGGAATTTATGCCCAGATTCCCAAAGTCCTTAAGAATTATACTTACGATCAACCATTTTTGGTTGTCAATGTCAAATGTCAAAAACGAAGAAAAAATTCATACTAATAAATTTCTGAACTACGTGACAAACATCAAACATTTGACATTCAATACCAAAAAAATTTAAAAGAAGAATTTGATTTATAAACGACATTTATATTTATTTGATTAATAAACTACGTGACGTCAAATGTTTGACATGTAGGAATAGTTTTTTTTAGGGGAAGCTAATTTTTTGTATTTGCTAAATTTCAATATTTGTTCACCTTTCAAACTTTCCGTGGACTTCAACAAATAATTCAAAATCAAACTTAGCCAAATCAGTCCAGCCGTTCTCGAGTTTTAACGAGACTAACGAACAGAAATTGATTTTTATATATATAGATGTAATAGAAATATTACAAATAGGTGTGAAATACAAACCATATGCCTCGTTCCCAGAGGGGTAGGCAAAGACCACGTCCTACCACTTGCCACGATCCTTACCTATCTCCTTCACTTCTTTCATTCTTATTAAACTTTTCATACAAGTTCGTCGGTTTAGAGTACTCTTGACCTGGTCCTTGTTAAAAATATCCTGNTACTCTTGACCTTGTTTAAAATGTCCTGGATTTGATCCAGGAACGTTCGTCTTGGTCTTCAATTTCCAACTTTCTCATTCGCTCTTGACTCATAAATCCTTTTATGAGTCTCCTTTCATTCATTCTCTCTACATGCCCAAACCACGCAAGCATACCTTTCCTAATTTTAGTCACTACATCTTTTATAACACAGCGTTCTGTTATCAATAGTAATTAGTTACAGTATTTAATTAAGATAGATAGGTAGGTAGGCCTCATAAAAAAAGCTAAATAAAACTCGGAAAATGTACAGCAATAGTAGAAGGAATAGTTACGTTGTTTTTAGTCATATAGTACAATGCGTCGCCGCTTTGATTATGCGCTTGGAGTGTTTTCTTTGCTTTGGCTTACTTGACTAATGAGTTTTCATTCAACTTCTATTATTAGTTCACACTCTCGCTATATATGCTGTTGAAATTTCTTAAATTTTAAAATATAACTTTTATTTATCCAATAAAATTGAAATACACCTTTTTAAGTTTTGTTTAAAAATCGTGATTACGATTTACGACGTAATAACGTTTCTGTGTATGTAAAGTTCTGTACTTAAAAAAATAAATAGTTAACTAAAACGATACCTTTTTTACATCAGACTAAAAACGGTTTGTGTAATATTGTCGCGTCAAATCTAATATATAGTGGATTAAAATATATAATTCGTCTGAAATTTCCCGTTTCGGTAGAAACTTTGTGATAAAACTTGATTAGTTTTTTTCTGTCACTAAATATCCATCAATTCAGTCGTATTAAGGAGATTAAACAAAGAGAGATTATCAATTCTTAAAACACAATTTTTTGGTATCCGTATAACTTAGTAAGCATAAAAGCAGTAAGTTGTTATTTTGAAATTACAAGCACATAAACTTTATTTATACTTTTATATAAAGAAAAACATTATTCACATTAACATAACTGAATAATACATTAGAAAGAAAACAGTGCGAAAACCGCTGACATCGGTAGGACTGAATATTATAAAACTCGGAATGTTGTAGATAAGGCACGTTGACACTCGAACCCCAGTACAACCTTCGGCAAACACCATTGTAAAACAGTGGCGAACCGCACGTCTGGTGGTAAACATACAAATTGTAATTAAATCAGACCAAACCACGTTAAATGTATTGAGGCTTCATAATTTTTATATTATAGAAAGCAACAAACGATTATCTTGTTTTTCGGTAATTTATTTCTTATGATTTCTACACACAGCATCGTAGCGGAGTGCAACGTGCCACCAACCTCAGACGAATTATAAAATAAAATTTCTTAAATTCTCCCTGCTGGGAGTTGAACCCATGGCTTCTTCTAGCGAAGCGAGGACTCACATCATGGCGTTACGTAGATCATCAAGTATTCGTGTCAAATTTCGTATCCATTTCAGCAAATTGTGACACTGTTTCACAACAAAATGTTTTAATGTCTTGGGTAAACATTTTGTTTAATTTCCAAACAGTTTGCTTATGCTTATCCATTCTTTCTTTGCATAGGAACGTTCGTAATTAGCAATAACGGCTTCTGAATAATTTCCCGAACCGGGTTATTTTGGAAATTGCAGCAACAGAGAAAGCAGAGTTCATACTCCGCTTGTATCGTTGTAAAATATTTTGCAAGAAAATCTTTAATAAATGGACACTTTTTTAATGGCTTCGAATCAATATTTTCCGCTATTTTATATAGTTTTGATCAGAGTTCCCCAAACTTTTTCCCCACTCTACTCAAAGTAAAATTTTGTATCTGTTATGTAAAATATACGTAAAATTAAATAAACATAAAATAAACTATAAATAAAATAACATAAGCAATAAGTCGATATTTTTAGTCAGAAGGATGAACCTGATGCTTTAATAATAAATTATCAACATTTAGCGTCAATTTTGTAAGGATTGTAAAAATCCTTCAGTTCAAAATGTATTGCGACCACAAAGCGAATACCACCATCCTACAACTTACACAATTTTATAAGCATATATAATATTTGTTTTAAACTTAAATTTTCGTGGTTTATTAACATATTGACTATTTGAACGGGTACATATCACGATGGCGATTTTTAATTTTGCCGATATTTCGACCCAGTTGCATGGATCGTGGTCAAGACGTTACTGCTGTGGTCGGTTGTGTCAAGCTGTCAAGGGCAGAATCTGTCTACCCTACGTCTGATCCTTTAATTTTCACGGCACCCACATCCATTTGTCGGCATACTACACTCACAACGTCACGTTTTAATTTTGAAAAATTGCGTCGTTTGTTCATTTGGCATAGCTTCACCACAGGATTCCACGTATCAGCCAGCTTAAAACCATCATCACGATTGAAATTAGGATATTTTTTAATTTCAATGGCCTCGCGAACTAATCTCGGCATATAATGGCGGTCCGTGGAAAGAACTTTCGGGCTATGAAGTTCTATCCAGTGTTGAGTTCCCTGCTGCAAAATGTGCTCCGCGATCGCAGATTTTTGTATGTCGTTGTGCTTGACAGCATTTATGTGTTCTGACACACGAGTTGCTATGGAACGCTTCGTTTGCCCAATATAAGAGCTTCCACAGCTGCAGTCAATTTTGTAAACGCCCGGACATTGATACGGTAAACGATCCTTCGGAGATCTTACCATGTTTATAATCCTTTGTAAGGGAGTGAAGACAGTTTTGATGCTATAATCGTTTCGCAGTAGCCTGCCTATTCTGTCCGTCACTCCCTTTACAAAGGGTAAATAGGCCTTTGGCCTTTCTACCTCCAAAGGTCGTTTATGGTGTCTCTGCTTGCTGACGGGTTTTGGGGATCTATGTCCATTCCGACGTAACACCTCTCTTACATGGGTTAACTCGTCCTGAACAGTTAGATCATCACATAAATCGTGAGCTCGACTGATCAATGCTGTCCCGACCGAGGCAAGGTGACGTGGATGATGATGAGACGAACCATGTAAATATCTGTCCGTATGTGTGGGTTTTCTATATANGTGGATGCGTGGGAGTGCGTGGGTGGATGCGTGGGAATGCATGGGTGGATGCGTGGGAGTGCGTGAATAGATGCGTGGGAGTGCGTGGGTGGATGCATGGGAGGGTGTGTAAAAACGCGTTTATAAGCATTGAAGTGACGTTAGATATTTTGCCGGTCTTTGTGCGCTCGAGTTTTCGTACCAGAAACAAATGACTGTCCACATAAATTTGAAAAAAAAAATGGTAAATGGTTGATGGAATTCAAAAAATGAATAGCCTAAAACCTTCTACAATTAATTCCGCGTCGAATGGTCATGGTTTCATGCCGATCGATCCAGTAATTTTCAAGTTTATCGATAACACAGAAAAACAGAGTTGCTTTTATATATAGATATACCGAATACATGATAATTTTGAAATATTGACTTGTTATGTAACATTGTATTGTAACATGCTCTTAATTTCGAATAGAAAATGTTATTGCCCTATGTTGGGTTACGTAGGTATCAAATTTATATCAATAAAGTACGACAATTGTACATTTCACAAGATGACTTAGATAAATCACCGTTGTATTGAACAATTTGTTGAGTAATCCCAACATTTATTTCAATTATTTCAGGTTCCTTTCTCAATGGACGTTTCCCACATATGAATTGGTTTCGAGATTATGCACGTGTTGCGAATAAATTTTATTTATTAGGCGGTTTATAGTTAAACCTATCCCGAATTTATAATTTCGAGTTTTAAATGGGACGTAATATTTGTACCCTTTTGTTAATAAAGCAATTTGCTTGCAAATATCATATTTGGATAAACATAATAAATTTCGGATATCTACTTGATTTGCAGCGTTGAGGGAAATTTGCCGCAATTGGCTGGGGTTATTTTATTCTTATCAGAATATTAATTAATCCTTGGAAGATTTAAAGAAAAATATAAAGTTAGTGTGCCTGTTTCAAATTTCAAATTAACAGCTTTTCACTAAATGTAAATGAAAGTTTATACGGGACTGGTAATGATTTTTTTATTCTATTTTATCTGTTTTTGCCAGCGAATCTTTAAAACAGCTAGCTAAAATCCATATTTTAATGCGTCTTTCAATGGCAAATAGTTGATATTATAAAGAACTTAGGCTTTATTCTAGATAAGATTGATGTTGCATACTTTATTAAATTTTACAGTTTTACGAGTAATTACATATTTCATTCCTAAATATACTAAAATTGCTGTTATTCTGGCTAAAAATCATGCACGGCTGAAATTATTTGGCTAATTTTGCTTTTGAATTCTATGCGGAAGTCCAGAGAAGTTTAAACGGTAATTAATATGAAAAATTGCTTGCTTGAATTAGTAAAACAAACAATTTCGCTTACCTTTTGAAATTATTTTACCTGTTAGAAGTTTGATGTTCGTCCAGCCGCTTAGAAATCAAAAAGTCCTTTATAAATCAGCATAAATTTAAAAGAATACACTTTTGCCGACCAACAATTTTTGATTGCAACTATAATATTTTTCGTATTTTGGGGCAAATGTTTCTATATAAAACATTCACTTATAGTCAAAAATAGAATAATCATTTATTTGCTCAGAAACATTTGACGTGTATAGTGGTACAATTTTTGTGAAACAACAACTGTACAGCCATTGAGTGGCATGCATATATACAAAACTCTTTTGATTAGAAGTTATTAAATTATGTCATAAAAAAAAAGTTAAAATAATCAAAACTCCAATACATAAAAAAGTACGTGCGTACAATGTACACATGTCAGAAGTGAAACTTTTTTGGGAAACTAATTATTAAACCTTGTTTATATTTATACAAATCTAAAACTTTAGATTTCAAAGAATTAGAGGGAGGGAAAAGGAGGAAGACATGTTATGACTAACTGTAAATAAAAGTGCCACGTGTTGAAATATTTCAAATTTATATTTTATGAAAAATAGTATATTAAATTACGAAATGACGAGTGGCAAATTAAAATGCCACATGTTATTTGTAAATAATCCAACTACTTAACGTGACGCTAATCACGCGTTTCATCCATAAAAATTCTACTCTCATGCGCCATTTATTTTTTTAAATATAACTCCATCTAATTTTTTAAGTTCCTGTGGTGAGTTATTAAATAATTTGACAGCTATAAAGTATGCCTTTCTTTTGTATGTACTTTTACAAGCATTTCTTATTGGCAGTTTATTTGGATATCTTATCCATCGAGTAACTATTCACATCAGTTTTGTGGAAATATTTTGTTGAAGATTTTGTTTAAAGTTTTACAACCCCGGAAAGTACCAAACCCGTTCAACATTACACAGTTAATTGGCAATACATGATGGTTCATTTCCGAACCCCTATACTCGTCCTTTCTTAGTAAGTTGACTAAGCAATTAGTTACATTACCCGAAGAAATTTCAATTTGTTACAATCAAAGCCATGAGACTGGCCCCCGCAGTGTCGCAGCAAGCCTCCCTGCTTCATTAGCCCCGGGAACAATGATGCTTTAATTATGTACCATTCGACACACACCAGGTTCTTTAGCCGATCTCGAGTAATGGACGATATTTGTCATAATCAACTACCGTATCTTTAGAGCGAATAATTTATGTTTATTTGTGCTATATTACAATGAATTTATATATCGTTGGGCCCTATTAAGAAAGCCGGATCTAGGAAAACACAATTGGTACAGTACAGTTTCATTTAATATGATATTATAATGATGATCTTAAAAAAAAACAAGATATCTGACTGAGTTTATTTTGGGCTTCTACTTTGGACAGGGAACTTTACAAAGAAACCCTCGTAACTTTAGATTATAAGTCGTTCTTTAATACCATCATCAGTCGTACATTATAAAGGCCTATTTATTTTACTTTATAAATGTTTTTTACACCCCAATGTTATAAAAGAAAACAAATACATAGGTACTATATAAAGGGAAGAAAGTACAAGAGGCTAAATTACTTTTTCAAAAAAAAAAAAAAAAGGAATCCTTAATAAAAATGCATTAATGAAACTCAAGGTGTGAACCAAAAAATTTTTCCTATTGTGTGATGCGGAAACTATAGATAATAGAACTAAAAAGTGTTCTACACTATTATAGAAGGTATTAATATCTCCAATAAGTACATGATACCATATGTCCAACTACTGTATACCACTCGTCATCGTCGCTTCAAGCGATGTACGTCCACTGCTGGCCATAGGTCGGACGTAACTTGAATAAAGGATATTTAAATTTGTATTTAAAGATGAAAATTGACCGTTTGTACATAGGGGTCGTCGCTATATTGATGGTAAGTTAAATCTACTAAGTTTGTTGGTTGGGCAGAATTCGGGCGCGGCTGTCGCACGACCGCCGCTGCAATCATATCGTATTTAATCACCATTAAAGCGGAATCAGCGACACGTCACGCCGATGCAACTGCGTCAGCTGTATACTGCGCATAAAACAGTTTTTCCATCAAAGAGCTGTTAGATTACTTATTTATGGTAAACTGTCAAACATTTCCAGTATTTTCTTACTATAAAATGATCGTTCAATTTTATTTACATGTATAGATTGTGAGATTTACAAACAAGACGTAATATATAAAGGAAAATAAGATATTAATTTCCACACCATTTCGCATGGACTTCTTAAACTCATCACATCATTTTGACGGCTTCCTGGGTTCTAATTTGTCTGAGTGGACTGGTCTGGTGGGATGCTTTGGCCGTAGTAAGTTACCACCCTACCAGCAAAGATGTACCGCCAAACAAAGAGATTTGCGTACCGGTACGATGGTGTGTAGAAAACCATAAGGGGTACATCGCCTCTTATTAGATTAGCGCGCTTCCATCTTAGACTGTATCATCACAGTCAAGCGCTAAACTATCAGCAATAAAAAAAATTACATATAAATCAAATTCAATTAAAATTCATTTTACGTATGAAACGCGTTAGCGTCACGAAGATTTGCAGCGTTTTTTGTGCTAATTCGTTTGAAGGTTAGGTAGTCTTAATATTTACAAATAACTTGTGGCATTTTAATTTGCCTCTCCTCGTTTAATAATTTAATATACTATGTTTCATGAAATATAAAATAAAAATATTTCTTAAATTCACTTTTCTAAATTTTATATTCAGAATCAAAATTTAAATAATAATTTCTAATAATCACAAAAAGCACGTGGTATTTTTATTTCCGTCAATAAATCATTTGTATTAATTTTTGACAATTTTAATATTTTAATAATAATGAAATTCATTAAATTCCTAACGTATCTTCCTTTTTCTCTTCATCTAATTCCCGGAAATCTAAAAATTACTTCGTCATTCGAAGTTTCATTTCTGACATGTTTACTTTGTACGCACGCTCTTTAATTTTTTTTAATTCTAATAGGATTTTAAAGCACTTTTGGATTGTCAGATATCGTTTCCATATTATCGGTAATGTACCATTGATGATGATATTAGGTAAAGACTTCGAATCCAAAGTTATGGTGTTCCGTTAGATTCAAATTGTGGGTTCCCTCGCACTCTATTCTGAGAAGATCCTACAACAAACTTATTCAGTTTAAAAAGGAAATATTTTAACTTTTTACGTGAGCTTTTAACAGACGACAATCAAATTCATATGTGTTCACAAAAATAATTGTAATTAATAATTTCAAAGTCTGTATCATCATCATGTGTCATCCACTGATTGAAAATTTTAAAAAGTATATAAGGAGGCTGTGAACTTATAGTAGGGATGAAAAATGGTATTTATTTATAATAACGGTAACTTTGAATAGTTATGTAAACGTCGTGTTAAAAATACACACAATATTGAATGAAAAACGTTTTTAAATTGCTTTAAATTGTGAATAGTATCTAAATTAAATGTAAAATTAAAAAAATATTCCTTTAATATCACTATAGAATGTTTACACGAGCAATTACCCTCTGAATTTCTAATCCACACATAGCCTCTTTCAATTATTGTGTAAAAACTTTAGGTCAGAGCGGCAATATCAGGGATTTATATTTCCTTATTTATGTTACTTTAAATCAGAGTTTAAAGAGAGTAAAAATATTAATAAATAGCTTTGTTTTATTGTCTATAAGCAACTATACTTCATATTGACGTTTTATTTACAGAGTAAAAATATTTACAACACTCAAAATGGCGACGTTATCATAGACAACACAGCCTCTGTATAGAGGACAATAATGTGTCAATTAAAAATGTAATATTTAAAAAAATCATTATTGACAATTTATTTCCAAATCATAAATAAACGTGTTTTGTTTTAAATAAAAGTGTTTTCATTTATGAACTTTAAAAATATGATTTTTGAGACTTATCACGTTATCAATGTAGAGTAGCCTGCAGTAATCCATTTACTTTTATAGCGATTTTATTTTTAATGACTCTACTAAAATATCAAAGCACGTATTACTGACAGTTTTTATAGTTATGTTATTTTCATGAAATTACACGTTCCTTGAATTCTGGCTTATCAATAACAAAAGCATAATAATATAAGAGGATATTTTTGTAGCCGAAAAGTTGTAGCGCGTACATGCCAATGTTCGTATTATTTTTCCCATTATATATGTTACAAAGTATTGTTACTTACATAAAATGTCTTACATGTTTAAATGAATGAGCACAATGTTATCCTATCCAATAAAATTTCAAATGATAATTCATTTTCTGAAACTATGCTGCAGTGCTGGTTTTCACTTCTTTGAATGGATTAAAATGTGATGCCAAACACATGTGCAAATAATAAATCCGAAGCCCCTAATAAATGACCGCATTTAGAAAACCTTCAATTTCACAAAGTGTAACCTATTTTAATATCTTTATTGTTAAAATACAAAGCGGTATGGTTGAAAGATCGGTGTTCCTTTGTATGTAACAACCAGTTGTGACAAAGCGAACCCTATACATATGCGTCGCTTTTTGTCTACTAGATCGAGATAGACGCGTAAAATTTGATACGGGAATTATTTTATTAGATTGTGCTTGCACGTGCGCGGCATGACGAATCTGATAATGTTCAGCGTTGGGTCCGACAAAGAACAATCGCATTCCACATGAATTAACCACAATGCAGACACGGTTACAATTTCTATGGTAATTTTGCGCCTACGAAGATATCGTATAAAGTCAATGACTTTTTTATACGTAGCTATCTGACCCGCGCAACGCCAACTGCGTACACTAACGATCACACTGAACGAATTTGCAATCACCGTTTTTTTTAAATGAAATTACTTAATCCAAGGTAAAACTTTCGTTATAAGTTACCTCAGTTTATTTAATAGACACACCAACAGACCATGATTAACAAGAATGTTAATATAAGTAAGAGACCGACACAATGCTCCTTTTACAGGTGTATGCAACATTTATAATAAATAAACATCATTTAAAAAACATATTGAATTAAAATTAAAAAATGGAAATCTAAGCCTTAATCAAATTCGAAATAAAAATTTGATAAATTTATTAGATTAATAAGAGTATTATGGATGAATTATTTAGATATATATAATATGTTCTTAAAATTAACTGGCTGCATTGAATTACGTTTAGGTAAGTACGTATACGTCTCTGATGGGTCTTTACTCAGTCATACTTACATTTTATGATAAAATATTTAAAATTAATACAATATACGTCTAAGATGGGCTACTATGGGCCTTATTCGAAAGCTCAGAGTCACTCAGTGTGCGATGGAGAGGGCTATGGTCGGAGTTTCTCTACGAGATCAAATCAGAAATGTGAAGAGATCCGTAGCAGACCCAAAATCATCTACATAGCCCTACGATTCGCGAACCTGAAGTGGCAATGGGTGGGACACATAGTCCGACGAACCGATGAACGTTGGGGCCCGAAGGTGCTGGAATGGCGACCCCGCACCGGACGACGCAGTGTAGGGAGACCCCCCACAAGGTAGACTGACGATATAAGGAGGGTCGCCGGTAGCCGCTGGAGCCGGTAGCTGCACACGATCGGGCCTTGTGGGTATCAATTCGTGAGGCCTATGTCCAGTGGTGGACGTCCATCGGTTGAAGCGACGACGTCAAAGAAATTTCGATTCCTCCATGTGTACACTGATTTTTTTATAACATATTAAAATGAAACTTATGTGCTAAGTCGGCAGAACCAGTAAAATGTAGGCACAAAATTAGGACGGAATTTTCATATTCATGTACACGTAGACACGCGAGCGTTCACACACACAAACACACACCAACTTTTATAATAATAATTTTTTTTATTAAACAAAAAATACAAGATACAGATAAATATAAGTGAATGAGCCTTTTATTCTAAAATATATATGGATATAAAATTCTCCCCAAAGTAGCATAGGATATCGATACGACTTTAATTAGTATCAGAGCATTGAATATCACGCATGGAGTACAATAAATTAGTAAAACAGTATTATCTGCTTGTTCTTAATTGACAAATCAATATATAAATACTTCCAAAAAGCTTTACTCACGATGAAGACACTTAAAATAGCTATGGTAATTTTGCGCCTACGAAGATTTCATATAAAGTCAATGACTTTTCTATATGAAATGGATACGGCTACGAGTTTAATCATTTGCGTAGTCTCTGTAATGTCACGCACGCGGTACGATACATTAGTAAATCAATATAGCCTACCTCTTCTTGATAACCAATTCAATATACGTATATCGGCTTTAATACATAGGAATGACATTACGTAGAATTTTCTTATTGAATATAATGAAAATTCACACAGATTCATCTGCGTAGTTCTTAATCCTGTATGTAAAACTCCGTTCAGTCAGTGTCTACGTTCCGAAGAATTGTATTCAATTTTAAGGTAGTTATATCTTGAATAATAAACTGTTTTTCACATACATATATATTTAGGACGGTTGTCCATAAAATAGTTAACAAAACCTTTTCTAGTATCAAACCCAATAACCTATAACAGTGAAGCGAAAAGTCGCACCCTTGCGTTAGCGAGGCCATAAAATTTTACTTGAAAATGAATCCATAATGTAGCATATATATATGTCCACGTTATTGCATTCTATACACATACTTAACTAGCGAAACTAAGAGAAAAAGAAATGATAGGAACAAAGGAAAAAAGTATGCAACTGGCGGCCTAATCACTAAGTACTCGTAGTAATCTTACAGGCAAGCCTCTTTGAGAAAATATATACGTATAAAAAGTGATATTGTACTAAACGAAATACATCATACATAAAAGATAAAAACATAACTCTCTTTTTTTGGGTAGTCGTGTAAAAAGCATTCGCGCGGTTGATTGCAAAATGTATGTTATAATACAAGTAGTAGGCACACCACCCCACGTCATTCATGACGTCGCGTGCATTTTCCATAAAGCCCCTAGGCCTAGGCTTTTCAGACCGGATATCGCTTTCCTTTAAGCTAAACGGAGTAATTAATAATAGCTGAGCTTCAATTTAACATCGATATAACAACGAGAAACTAAAATGTTCTATTACAAACATATCGTTACAGATTAATGTGGAAAGATCTTATATATGCTCTAGATATTTATGTTTAGATGGTTTGGACACGTAGAGAGAATGAGTGAAAGGAGACTGACGAATATGATTTATGAGTCAAGAATGAGTGGGATTTTTGGAAGGGGAACACCAAGGCGAACGTTCCTGGACCAAATCCAGGACATTTTAAATAAGCCAGGTCAGGAGTACTCTAAACCGATGAACTTGTATAAAAGGTTTAATGAGAATGAAAGAAACGAAGGAGATATGCAAGGATCGTGACAAGTTGAAGGACGTGGTCTCTGTCATCTCTATGTACGTAATCAAGAAAATAATATAGATTGTGTAACTTACTGTTATTGATAACAATTATACACGGTCTACTAACACCTTATATAGAATCACCGTATATAGGTATGAATGCATATAAATAAACATTAAATAGTTCTAATGAAGAACTATAAAACCAACTTAAAAGTAGCGTTTAAAACAGAATAGAAACGCAAAGCTGACAATTTACAGTTTGCAACAAATAAATTTACAATCAGTCACGCAAAGGACTTTAATTCATACCTTGTACCAACAATGCGCGCCCCTCGCTATACAGGAAGCGGAGTCATCGCGAGCGAGTGTCCTTGGCAGCACGACGTCAATGAAATATAATATTCATTCCACGATAACCCAGTTATCGTAATATGAGCGTTTATAAAAACTTGCAAGTACGGCAACCCTCAGTAGCGAAACGGAGGGCGAATGTACTCGTAGTACCATTTGCCAGCCCGTCGCAACCGCACGTAAGCTTCCTTGAATCAGAACTTTACGGCCTTGCTACGCACGCACTTGCCCTGGGCCCTTCGATTTCCATCACAATTCACTCTTCCTTTGCTTTATATTATTCACATCGTATGTACTATGTATAACTTGCTTCTAAGTGACACTTACAAACTAAGCATTTAGTAGAAACAACTTTATGCTTTTATGAAGAGTGTATCATTTTTCTTAACAATATGAACAATTAGCAAAAGTCACATGTGATATTTTTAAAATAACTTGAATATTTAATAAAGAAACAATAATTTTTTAAAATTCCTATTTCAGAAACTTCCGAAGATATTCATTTTGAGGAATCAACAATGTTAGTTTACCAAAAATAAAACTAAATGTTTTTACGATGAGCTTATTTGTTGATTTGAGGCAGATTAAGTCATCAGTAACAAATTTGTCCGAAATGGTTGACAAAATATCGACTTCAGCGGGAAAAGATAGTTTCTGTAAGGAACGTAAAAAAAGTGCAGACTCTGCTTTATACGGCAGCTCTATATATAAGCCGACTACGCTAGGCTTTGGAGTACGGTTTTCTCAAAGTCAAGAGGACATTTTTAATGACATGCCATCGTCTAGATTACGCAGCCATATGTCATTACCGAATTTAGGTAAAAGTGAACAAAAAGGATCTTCGCAGAAACCAAAGATTGTAGAAATAGATGATGAAGACAGTAACCATGGAAATAAAAATCCTATACATATATCCACAGAAAATATAAGCGATTGGATTATTGCAACTTTAAACAAGCGACCTTATTTTGATGACAGCGGGAAAACCCATCCCATAGATTTTTTAGAAAATGTCAAATACTTCATCTCGGAGTTGAACATAGGAACTGAGAAGAAGTTTGCTTTCGTTATCTCATGCCTGGAAGGACTACCGCTAATGTGGGCTCGTTGCTTCAGAAATGAGTTCAAAAATATTGAAGATTTTTATGAAGCATTCGAGGAAGAGTTCTGGGGACCTGACAGACAAAAGTCAGTCTTGTATGACATGAAGTTGGGGAAATATGACGAGAATAAATCTAGGATGACCATGTCGGAATATTTCCTTTATAAAGTGTCAAATTACAAACATCTGAATCCACCGCCTTCTGATTTGGAAATAGTGTATTCTTTAGCTGCACATTTCCCTTCTGCTGTTGAGCTTGAATTACGCCTGACACCGAAACCTACATTACGGGAGGCATACAGTTTGCTCCGTCGGAGGGAAGGCGAGGCGAATGACTTTCTGCCTAATTACTTGTACGAAATGTGTGAAGCATTCCAGCGTGGCTTACGGCCAGAATCTGCACGACGTCCTGAAGACCAAAGAGGTTCAAGTAGCGCAGATGACAAAAATAGGCGTTCTAAAGAATAGCTGAATTATTCCTTAATATTTTCATAAGAGATATTTTTAATTATTAAATGATATTAGATGAATATGTAATACGTTGCTTTCGTAAGAAGTATTAAAGTAATATTTACTGAAAGCTTTTTTTTTTCATTTCTATTATAAATAAATATACACTAGCAACCACTTTTTCATCAAATTAGATTAACATTTTCGTAGAAGACGATTTTCTTTATAATAGTGTAAATAAAATAAAAATAGTCATTACAGCCTTACAGCCTTGCAGCCCTTGTTCAGTGTGCATCAGTATTCGAAGTAAATGCCTTATGAAATTTATGAATTGTTTGTTAATCAAAATCATTTCATAGTAATTTTTATGATTTTTTTAACTATTGACAACTTAGCCCGTGGCTGTAATCTTATCTGATGATAAGTGATACAGGCTAGTACGTTAACTTTGTTAGAAATAATTTCTACGCAGCGTGGTACGAAATATCTTTGCTGGTAGGGTGGTTAACAAGACGCGGTCGAATCCTCCTGCCTTTTAATTTATAGAATTGTTTCTAAACGAAATGAAGTTAACACTTTGACTGCCGCGGGGGGTCAACATGACCGACACTAGTACTATATTTGAATCTCCCGGATCTCTCGTATAAGACAACCAATCTCAATCTCGTATAAAATAACCAATCTCAATTATCTATGTACCTTAAGGTGTACATACAGGTAATTGCGATTGAGTATCGAATACGAGCGATTCGGAAGACTCAAATATAGTACAAGTGTCGGTCATGTTGACCCCCCTCGGCAGTGAAAGTTTTAAGAAATATTTATGAAATTACTGTAAATGCAGGCGCGAACCGATTTCTTTTACTCCTATAGTGTTATAGACAATACTCCTAGACTGTTCCTTAGATATACCAAACGTAACTGGATATGATTGAAAGGAAATGTGTGCCCATAATTCTGTCTTCCCCTACAGTAATATAGGAAACGTAACTAACACTCTTTCTATCCTATTTTTTTTTCGCTGAGAAATTTCTTTACGAACCCTTGAATCTTCCAATCGGGAGTATGGAACTCGCTGAACCAGAATAACCACTTAAAGCCAGTAGAGCCCTCCTCATCCTTGGGTGAGATCACTAGTGGGTCCCAATACGCATTTCACTCTAGTGACCCGGATGATACCAAGTATGAAAATATATGGTGTACTGAGGGGAGTGGTGGAACACAGCCACATTCTCATCCTCAAGAAGACAATCGGACACAGGGCTTCTGGTTGCAAAGCGTGTTTTATTTTTTATTGCTAACAGTTTAGCGCTTGACTGTGATCTCACCTGATGGTAATGAGTCTGAGATGGAAGCGTGTTTATCTGGTAAAAGGCGATATGACTCTTATGGTTTGTACACAGCATCGTTCCGGAACACAAATCTCTTTGTATGGCGGTACGTTTTTGCTGGTAGGGTGGTAACTAGCCACGGCCTCCCGCCAGACCAAAGTCAGACAAATTAGAAAATACGATTTTCTAAATTCGCCCTGCTGGATCCGTGGCCTCTGCTAGCAAAGCGAATACTTGCACCATTGCGCTAACGAAACCGGTAAATATATAGAGAAATGTATAATGTAAATTGGTAATAATAATTCAACGATTTATTGTAGAGCGCTTCATGAAAGCGAAGGCAACTGGACTGAGAGTGACTGCGCGGAGGCACGGCGTAGCGGCATACTGTGGGGCGGACAGAGCCGCGTGTGTCGTCGGCAGCCTGCCGCTATGCCGCATGTAGCGGCCGCCGCGCGCCTTTCCCGCGCCGCCTGCCTCGCCGCACACGCTGGCGATCGCTGGAACTGCACGTCTATTGAACTGGCACCAAGATTTACACCCGACTTACTAACAGGTACTTATTATTATTTTCGAACCGCTTATCTCTGCTCTTCTTTCATTTATTGGCATTCGATTATATCAATCGCCTCATTGGTCTAGAGCAGGTTTGGGCAAATGAAACCCGCAGTAGAATTTTGTCTGGCCCGTGAAGCATTGTATATAATATTAAAAACAAATATTAGTTTCTCTAGAAGATTTTTGAAGGAGTTTTGTTTTTATTTTAATTACATATACAACTTTTTTGAAGCAGTTATTTAATTTAATTGAAATTTAATCTTCCCAAAAACTTCCTGGATGATATAAATTTTCTTAATATTTACCCGAAATTGGGAAGTTGGCTATGTGGTCCACCCCTGTGCTTCGGAGAGCACGTTATGCCCTTATTTGGGTATAGATTTCTCTTCCTGAATTACATTTAATCCTTACATATGTAACTCGTATCGCACGCCATCGTTCGCGTCAGTCCTCTCGCTCTCACGCCGAAGCTTGAGATTAGGCGAGGATTGTCTCTTTTATAGACCAACTACAAAGTTCACAGATACATAACAGGACCAGCGCCTGATCATTACCGGTCGTGTCGGATCGCCGACTATGAGAGTAAAATCGCGTGATGGATCTATGTTCTAATGATGATGTTTGACGGCCTCGCTGGCGCAGTGGTGCGAGTATTCGCTTTGCTAGCGGAGGTCCCGGGTTCGATCCCCGGTAGGACGGATTTAGGAAATTGTATTTTCTAATTTGTCTGANCTTCTCTCCTATCAGTGAAGAGGCACTTGCCCAGCAATGAGTCGTGAATGGGCTGCTACTTACCTTTCTCATTGCTTTTCAATTATGTCAATTACTCAACAATCAACTTTGCCAGTGACTCTTAGGTATGCTTATCTAAAATGACTACAGTCTTATGTATTTCTTAGAAAATGTATCGTTTCTCATATTATAAAAAGCGAACAATAGAGAGACAGCGGCTATACCAATAGGCTGCAGCTGTAATCGGCGCCGTGTGTGTCGTTTAGGGATTGCACATTGTTAGAACTCATAGTGTTTTATAAATTAATATATTTACTTTTATATAACATTAGTATGGCAATGCTCCGGATTAAAGCTTTATTTCTTACTTTTCTTGGGATGTCTGTAGACTTTATATATATACATTTCATTGTATATCTAATTTATAAAATTTTCCTGTCACAATGATAGTTACCGTACTCCTCCGAAACGGCTTTACTGGTCTGAGAACCGGCTACAATCAATTTTTCATACCCCTAAGTTATAAGGGTTGTTCACCCTTAAAATTTTTTTTTGAAATTTTGGGACGAAATTATTATTTCTTATTTTTTTGTGATACAGCATACAAAAATATATACAACCCTAAATTTTGACCTTTCTATCACCAACCCCTATTTTTTAATAGCGATAATAGTAATTATATGACAAAACAACGTTTGCTGGGTCAACTAGTATACATAATGAATGCTAGTGAAAAACGTTCACTCTCTGGTTATGAAAGTTCTAACGAAGCTTATGGATGAGTGTATGGAAATCCCCACGGGGAACAGCTAGTGTCGACATATTAGTAATCTGAATAAATTACACCGGAACACACAAAAAAAAATTGTCTGTACACCGGGCGCCACCTATCTCTACGGGCATGTTTTTCGACCCGCTACGAATTTCAAGTCAGTTTCGGCCGTCCAACCTTCAATTTCGAGTAGTTTGCAAAAAACCCCAAAATATTGCGAAAATTTGACGTTTTGAAAAGAAAAAATATTTTTCGAGGGATTGTACTGTTTCATTCTCAAACGAATGAAACATTACAATGCCATTCAAATTCTCTCTTTGCAATAAGAGCCTTGATCTTATTTTGTTAAGTTTGTGGGGATTTTTTAGCCGGTAAATAACCGAACGTTTTGAGGTAGATTAAAACGAAATTTGAAGAATACCTTTGCATTCAAATTACAAATTTGGAATCAGCTCACACTTTGTTTGTGGTCGATGTAATATTATGTTGGCACGATGGAAAATAAACCAAAAACAGAGAAAACTTGACATTTACAATTCCCATGATCTGGGCTTCACTAACTAGTTCGCATAACTGTTACTTCTGTATGACTGAAATTGCCGGTTTTACTTCGTCGAATAGAAGTAAAATACAGTACGCCAATGTTTTGTCAGCTGTTAAGCCACAGAAAACAGTTATATGTTTTTTCTTCCCAAAACATTGAATTTTTAATATATTTTGGAGTTTTTTTGCAATTTACTCAAAGTTGAATGCGGGTCGAAAAACATGCCCGTAAATAGCTGGCACCCGGTGTACAGACAATTTTTTTTGTGTGCCAGTAATATTTTCAATGTACTAAAATAAGTAAAAAAGGGCAAAAATTATAAGTGAAAACATCTTAATATAGTATGTTGTATCTTTTTAAAGTGTATGTCAAAGTCTGAAAGAATTGAAGTAAAGATAAAGATGTGATAAAACGATGGTTAGTGATCAATGACAATTTGAATTTGATGTTGGAACTCACTTTTCTTCTTCGTCGTCGTCGTCGCTTCAACCGATGGACGTCCACTGCTGGACATAGGTCTCACGAAATGATGCCCACAAGACCCGATCTTGTGCCGCCTGGCTCCAGCGGCTACCGGCGATCCTCCTTATATCGTCGGTCCACCTTGTGGGGGGTCTTCCTACACTGCGTCGTCCAGTGCGGGGTCGCCATTCCAGCACTTTCCGACCCCAACGTCCATCGGTTCGTCGGACTATGTGCCCCGCCCATTGCCACTTCAGGTTCGCGATTCGTAGAGCTATGTCGGTGACTTTGGTTCTGCTACGGATCTCCTCATTTCTGATTTGATCGCGTAGAGAAACTCCGAGCATAGCCCTCTCCATCGCACGCTGAGTGACTCTGAGCTTCCGCATGAGGCCCATAGTCAGCGACCACGTCTCAGAACCGTAGGTCATCACTGGCAACACGCACTGTTCGAAGACTTTGGTCTTCAGGCACTGAGGGATATTGGACGAAAAAGTCTTCCGGAACTTCCCGAACGCTGCCCAACCGAGTTGGATTCGGCGGTTGACCTCTTTCTCGAAATTGGACCTACCTAGCTGGACTATGTGTCCCAGGTATGTATACTCGTCAACAATTTCGAGTGTAGAGTTCTCAACGATGACTGGGTGGAGCGGAACATGGATATTGGACATAACTTTCGTCTTATCCATGTTCATTTTTAGGCCCACCTGTCGAGAAGCTCTGCTGAGGTCATCGAGCATTGCATTGAGATCTTCCAGAGTCTCTGCCATAATGACCACGTCGTCGGCAAACCGTAGATGAGTGATGTACTCGCCGTTGATGTTGATGCCCAGTCCGTTCCACTCCATAAGCTTAAACAGGTCCTCCAACGCCGCAGTAAAGAGCTTCGGGGAGATAACATCTCCCTGTCGCACTCCACGCTGCAGTTGGATAGACTCTGTGCTTTGGTCCTGTATACGGACTGACATAGTGGCGTTTTCGTACAAACACTTCAACACGTGTATGTACCGGTGGTCAATTCGGCATCTCTGCAAAGATCTCAACACGGCCCATGTTTCCACCGAATCGAAGGCTTTCTCATAGTCCACGAACGCCAAGCAAAGTGGCCGATTATACTCCTCGGTCTTCTGTATAATCTGCCGCAGCGTAAAGATGTGGTCTATGGTACTAAAGCCTTTTCGGAATCCGGCTTGTTCGGGGGGCTGGAAGTCGTCAAACTTGCGAGCGAGACGATTCGTAATGACCCTCGAGAACAGCTTATAGACATGACTTAGCAGCGCAATAGGTCTATAGTTCTTCAATAAGGTGTTGTCACCTTTCTTGAAGAACAGAACTACCACGCTCCTATGCCACGCCTTTGGCACCGTACCTTCCAGGATGACGGAATTGAACATTCGCTGAAGGACTTTTAGAATGGGTTTTCCACCCGCCTTCAGGAGTTCCGCTGTGATTCCGTCATCACCAGGTGCCTTGCTGTTCTTCATCTGTTTAAGGGCCATACTAATGATTTTCTTATTTGTACATAAAATATGGACACAAATATAGAACTACCAATCTAGTACGAATCTATTTCATTTTGTGAGCCCCTTCGGCAGCTCACTCTTGCAAAGATTTGCCGGTTCAGAATAAATGAAAATGCCACCAGATTCTTCACTCCAACGCTCCGCCGTTTACTTGTCACCAGGCGAGGATTTATGTATCGCGATTCGAACTGTTGTTCAGCAGGAACGTATTTACCAAATTGACCTATTAATCGATGGTGTTTGCGACTGGCAAACCTGCACTATTGTGACAAGCAAACGACGGTGGTTGATACTTTATCTGGTAAAAAGAACATCCTATGGTTGGCGTTTTATTTCCTATCAATCGCAGGGATTACTTTAATTGCTCAAACAACCTTTTTCTAGGAAATGACAATCATACAAATATATACATGCTATAGGTCAACAAAACATCTTGTATACAAATCTATAAATATCTATATAGGGGCTCTAAGTTAAACAAAAATATACTATACGAAAACGAACGATTTTAACAATAATATTGACTTTAAATTAAAACAAATATATTATTTTCTACTTAAAAGGGAAAAGTCGCCAACACATTTCATTAAAGTTTCTTTCTAAGTTTGGTCTACGGGGTGAATCTTACATCCGATCCGTCTAGAAAGACTAAAAGAACTTTCAACAATAATGTAGATAAGGGAGGGCAAGTTTGCAGAGTCTTTTTAAATCAACCGGTATTGTGTGGAGTCGCCCAGCGTAACGGCGGCGCCCTTTCTTTCTACCCGTTGCCTCGTTCCGCATCCAGAACTCACTATTTACGAGTATATTCAACGTCCACATTTATTCAA
Organism: Elymnias hypermnestra; assembly: GCA_015832385.1. Taxonomy (NCBI): domain Eukaryota; kingdom Metazoa; phylum Arthropoda; class Insecta; order Lepidoptera; family Nymphalidae; genus Elymnias; species Elymnias hypermnestra. The sequence goes on from JACTOM010000043.1 coordinate 727,881, forward strand.
CGCTTTTCGGGCAATTAATTTTTATAAAATCCCATTGTTTCATTGTTGAATACGACTTAGTAATTCACTTCAAAGGCGTGTCATAATGTAACTAAATAAAAACTTGAGAGACCTCATATTGATCAATTTAGCTCATATTTGAATTACGCAAATATGATCATGTCTCCGAATTTCGATCTAAGCTCAATTGGTAACCATCAAATTGACTTCGCCGGAATCTACATATTCTCTCACTTCTATACTGTATATTATTTGACCCCGCTGCACCATCCTATTTAAAATATAAATGTAATTTCTGGGAGTGCACTATAGCAAAAACTGTCTCATTGGTTAGCATGTTCGACTACAGACATGAGGTCCTGGGTTCGAGTCCCGGGTCGGGCCGATTCAAAAATCAATATTGAGTTTTCTTTTAAGGTTTTCTCAATATGTGGCCGAAGTTAGGAAGTTGGCGGTGTGATCCACCCCCGTGCTTCGGAGAGCACGTTAAGCCGTCGGTCCTGCGCCTGATCTCTCTCAGGTCGTGTCGGATTCCCATCACATCGGACTATGAGAGTAAAGGAATAGAGAGTGCACTTGTGTACTATGCCTGCCAATCCGCAGTGGAGCAGCGTGGTGGGTCTATGCTCTAAAAACCCTCGCTTCTCGGAGTGAGGAGGCCTGTGCCCATCAGTGGGACATTAATGGGCTGATACTTACTACTTACTTACTATAGCAAAGATCTACGATCAGTTTCACTACTATCACTGAAAATACCTCAAATTCAAAATTCTTTATTGCAATTAAATGCCCAATGTGGCGTGCAATACAATAGTGTAATAAAACCAAAATTTAAATCTATACACATTAAAATAAATTTATACAAAACATAAATGTATACAAAACTTAATAGAAAAAAATTCTTTAATATTATAAAATGTCTTAAAAATGAAAAAGTCATACAATTCTTTTTTAAATAAATTGATGTTATGGCATTTTCGTACATTCGGAGGTAACTTATTATACCTACTCAAAACACTAAGTTTTTTGGAAATTCTTTCACGTTTACAGCAATCCGATTGTGGAATGCACTCCCAGCAAATATAAGACAAACAAAATCATTAAAAAAATTCAAACGCGATGTTACAGAACGTAGCCTCTCCCCTGTTACTATGTAAGAGATGATAATATTATAAATGTATGTTTTTATACTCAATGTGTTAGTTTGTAAGTATGGATATTTTAGTTATCTATTGTATTATATACGTACTTTATTTAATATTAGTATGTATGCTCTCTTTATGCACCACCCAGCTACTTTTGTACAATCTCCTGAAGGTTGTCTGAAAGAAATCGCTGATTAGCGATAAGACCACCATTTGTACATTTGTTTGTATAAGCCTCATGCATTCTCATAATTTGTCATTATGTATTAAGATGTACAATTAAGAGTATAATTACTAAGAAACTTAATATCTCATTGAATACAACTACTAAAAAATAAAAGAAAATTATTCGAAATTGGTAAGCACATATTCACACAAAAACACACAGCCACGCACACTTTTTTACACATACATGCACTCATATACTACTACCTTTTTCTTTTTTTTTTCTTGACGGGGGGGAAATGTTCAACACATACCCGAGATCTGGGGAAAAGATATCGGGTTATGTGGGATTTCTACCCTCTAGAACCCCCTCGAAACATCGTATGCCTGCTGCGGGGTGAAACTGGCTACTCGGGCAAAACATACCAGCGCCACCCTTGCAAAAAATCTGACGGTCATCTTGTAGCAGACAGTGTCCCCACACTGACAGCTCACGACCTGGCACCCCTCGCAGGCATAGCGGCAGTATGGTTACCACGGCAGGCCCGATGTGCAACTGTACGAGCGGGATCATCACTCTCACGGATTCTTTCGGCAGTCTCCTTTTTTCGAAGAACATCTTCACAGAAGGAGACAACTACCCTGCTAACTATACAGAATTATTATATTTTATATTACCGCTATTTTATATTACACATGTTGCGTCATCTCTTATTGTATAGTATATAATTCTAGATATAAATTTTTGCCCAGAATGGGGAAAGGCCAATCATCCTTAACATGGGTAACATTGAATAACCTAGCTAGAATGGCTGCCTGCTGAATCCCAACTATTATTTTAAGCAAAAAGAAATAAAATATATATAGGTTATATGTCATTAGTTAAGTTTTTAATTATAACTAGCTATAAGATCATTGCAAAATTCTTTTGGTTGCTAAATAAATAAAAAAAAGATTTAAACTTTTGTTACCTTTTAACAGCTTAGTTCGTCATAATTTCGATATAAATACGAACTTTTATATTGAATTAAAAGACTTATAACGCAGTGAAATTCCATTTAATTTCGCTTAAAGTTTCTGAAGCGTCATGCAATGAATTTTATAAACTTCATATTACAAAAAAAATATAGTTAACGTGGTAGTGAAGTACGAAAGTAGTGAAAATATCAACCATTATAATACCAAATAAATAAGGCTTTATAAGCTCTTTTGATTCAAAGACACGGGCAAGAATTTTTGTAGTTACTCTTCTACAAAGAACCTTTACATTAACAACATGCAAATTGGATTCAAGTTCAAGAATTTGTATCATTGAAATATGTTTCAACTGTATAATACACTAAACTTATAAGAGTATAGTTTGCACCTGTAGTATCTGAAAAACTTTTGTAAACTAAGAAAGATCACCATAAATAAAATACGATAACGTGTTTTTATTTAACTTGGCTCGAACATAGTCTACTCCCACTTACTGTCTCGTTGTACTATAGTAATATGTCGTGTATTTCATGGCATCTTCAACTACATACAATGCCAATAGACGCTTTTGGGAATAACACGCGAAAAACATTTTACTTTATCATAGCTTTTAGCAGTTAGAAAATAAAGACCAATATACTTGTGCAACTTTCATCGTACTTTGACAAATGTTGGCTATAAATAATTGCGTTAGTATCGCTTCCGTGTCTCGCTATTGATCTTTTTTCAAAAATTATAGTTTGTAACATTGCGTGGCAACAGAAAATTATCAACACGCAAACAAAAGCACTGGTATCTATTTAAAAATAGTAAACAATTGCTAATGTTAAATGTTACGAACACTTTATTAACGGCGTTTTGTTTGTAATACTAAAAGATCTAATTCCAGATAATGTAAAACTATTATATATAGTATATTAACCAATATTTCTTATTTCTTAAGCGAGTAGTTTTTGCATATTAATGGATTAAGGTTTTGGATAAAAGAGTTTAATTAATGTTATGATTTTATAGTATAATTAAATAATGTGCAATGAAGTGTTATTCTAAAATAAAAATAAATTATTTAAATGTCATTTTAAACACACAAATGTTTTGTTACATCCCTCCCTAGTCACGATTAAATTCTAAAGTAAGATAATACTACATCGAACGACAAGAATTTGTTCATGTGATCACGTGACTTATCGATATTATACGTCATTCTCATATATTTTTAAGCGTTCTACTGGCGTTAGCGCACTTAGAATGTCGTCTTGTCTATAGGCCTAGATCGTATTTACAACACGATAATTAAAACCTAAATATGTGTAAACAGTTTATCATTATTACGTTAGAGCGTTAGAGTTTTTTTTTGTCGCTGGGAAATGCATTTACGCACCCCGCCTGTGAGACAGACAGGAGTGTGGGATTCGCCGGTTGTACCAGAATACCCACTAAAACCCAGCGGAGCCCTCGTCATTTGAGAATGGAAGGATCAGAGGTTCGTTGTGGCATTCCACTCTGACCCCTCCGAATGAAGCCGGCTAAAAAGTGCGCTACGGGGGGAGGAGTTGGATAAACCTCCGTCTCCTGTTTCCTATTCCCCTCCGTCCGGGGTACTGTGCTTCAGCTGCATTCGCCCTCTCTCTTTGCCGTGCCTCCTTTAGCGAAATTATAGTTTCGCAGAAGGTGGCAACAGCATTTCAGGCCCGCTCGTTGACAAGCATTTGCACCGATCTGCGACGTCAGAAGATGACGTTGAGGTCCCCAAGCAGGACATTCGGCCACCGTGTGGTGCGCTGTGCCCACAGGAGCACCACACTCGTGGCAAGTGGCCGACGGCTTACTGCCAACGATTTGGTGCAGGTATTTTCCAATGCAGAAAAGGCTTTAACTGCCATTTTAAACACAGAAATAGTTTGTTACCGCCCTCCCTAGTCACGATGACATTCTGATAAGATAACAACGACCGACAAGAATTTGTTCATGTGATCACGTGACTTATCGATAGGATACGTCATTCTCCTAAATTTTTAAGCGTTCTACTGGCGTTAGCGCACTTAGAATGTCGTCTTGTCTATAGGCCCAGATCGTATTTACAACACGATAATTAAAACCTAAACATGTGTAAAAAGTCTATCATTATTACGTTAGAGCGTTAAAGTTGCTACTCATCTATGTACCTGTAATGTCCTTTTGTTTCGGGTATAGAGTTGTATTCTTCAGGTACTTAATTCAAATATTATTGCTCATATCATTTTTACCACCCCACTGCACTGCACTGCAATGCCCATTGCACTACAAACATCACAGATACATAACAATAAGTATATTAATTCTCTTCTGAATGTATGTAATTTACAATTCATTTAAACAACCTGAAGGAAAACCGGCTGAAAGTATTTAAAGGTTGCCTGAGAGTAACTGTCTCTGCTAACACCACAGTATTTTTATTATATGTGCAATAACACATATAATAAAAATGTTTGGTATTTTAGTGAAAATAGCAATCTTTTTCGCCACCCCAGCAGTCCTCCCTGATAGCGATGCCCATATATAAACAGTAAGAGAGATGGTTGCTCAAATATAATTTGAAGAAACCACAGGCTTTGCCATAACAATTACGCGACTTCCATAGAAATGCAAAACCAGTGAAGTTGTCCTTGTTTTACGAGGTAAAAGGGTATAGATGGCCTTAAATTCCCTCATTTACCAAAAGAAACTCGGTCTTTCTCGGACAAGCCAATCCATTTACGAACTGCAGTTAATGTTCACTATAAAAGCTTCTAACTTTTATTTATTCTTATTGTACACATATATACAAAGTTTAAAAAGAAGAGAATTACAATAGTATAGATAAAGGTGTACAAAGGCGGTCTTATCGATTAGAGCGATCTCCTCCAGACAACGTTGGAGACAGTAACCCATGAAAATACTAGGTAAGTGCAATAGAACAACCTATTCTAATTACTACTACTAGAAAAGTACTAAAGTAGGTACATACAAAATATATATAGACAATAGACACATACATATTTGTAAATAGATAGATATAATTACATCAACTACATATATCCGTACATAACATATGTGATTTAATAGACATACATACACATTTAAATATACAAACATAATTATTGTCCACTTTTGTTTATTATTAAGATTTATTCAGACACAGAGAACGTTTTTTTGTGTAAGAGAAGTGCCGAAGCATTTTAACACTAGAAAGTCCTAGGCGGTCAATTTGACCGCGCGGCGATTTCATCAACACCAAAATCATAAAGAGGAAAGGTTTGTATTTTTGTATGTAACGAATAAACTCAAAAAGGACTGGACAGATTTTAATAATTCTTTTTTCATTAGAAAGCTACATTATCACTAAGTAACAAAAGCTATATTTAGTATTAGATTACTATAGAAATCTATAGTAAAAAAAATAATTACATTTGTTTATATTAAGTTTTAAAAATGTTTCCTTACAAAAAGCAGTTTATTTAAATCATTCTGTAGCAGAACACAGTCAGTCAATGAATTAATTTTCTTAAAAATATTCATATCATCTGCATAAAGTAATAGAGTACAATTTTCAAAACTAATTACTATATCATTTATATATATATTAAATAATAGTGGCCCCAAATGGGACCCTTGGGGCACACCCGAAGTAACCGGCACAAACATCGAACAAAAGCCTCTGATTGCTACGGCCTGACTTCTTTCCATTAAATATGACGTTATCCATCGAAGTAAATCACCGTGTATTCCAACACTTCAGGTTTTTTAATTAATAATGCGTGACATATTCAATCAAAGGCCTTAGAGTTTTTGACATACTCTGCACCTACATCGCTCACTAGTTAAAGGATAAAAATCATACCTAGAAATTTGTATTCTTGTGACTTTCCCCTTATATACTAATGAAAAGCAATTATGCGCCCTAAGCAATAATTTAAGAGATTGTTTGAATGAGGATTATAAAAATACTATAAAGTTTGTAAAAATGATTAATATCTATAAACTGTTGTAAATGTTATACTAGGCATTGTGGTCGCTAATGACCTTAGTAGTTAAATAGCGACCTAAAATAAATAAATTAAAAAAAAAATGTAATTCAATTAGCTTTACTAGAAAAAGAAATACAGTAATTTTTCATTATATGTTGAATAATACAGCCTTAAACGGAGTATCGGAAATCAGAGATTTAGGGGTCTACTTAGATAATAAACTAACTTTTACTCGCCATGTGGATTATGTTGTGTCTAAGGCTTATCGAATACTTGGCTTCATTTTGAGAGTGAGTAAACAGTTTAAAAAAATATCTACACTCATTTTACTGTATAACTTATGTATAACTGTATACCTTTGTTATGCCGCTTTTGGAATACTGCTCAACAGTTTGAAATCCTCAATACCAGGTTTATATAAAAAAAATTGAAAAATTACAAAATAAATTCTTGCGAATCTTACACTATAGAAAAAATTATTCTGGCAATAACAATAACAATATTCAATTAAATCTTTTAGAAACAAGAAGAAAAATCAGAGACCAAATATTTTTATTTAAAATTCTTCATAACAGAGTTGACTCGAAATTCCTCTTGAGAAATATTTATTTCAAATGTCCAAGGAACACCAATGTAAGGTGTTGGTACCTACCAATCACTGTTTTTGGAACCTGCACCTTTGACTAACTATGCCAAAAATACATTCATTTATCGAGCATGTCACATTTATAATGAAAATTGTAATTATGTCTATATCATGCACGATAAAATGAATATATTTAAGGATAGTCTATATAATTGTTTAATATAAAGTAATTTTTATTTTGTGTTAAACTTTTTGCTTTTTCTTTTTAATTGCCTTAAATATAGATTGTAATTTTCTAATATATTATAGCTATATGTGTATATGTGTTTGTAATTAGTGGAAACTTGATTTTTGTGTATTTAGTTGAAATGTAGTCTTTAAGCGATATAATAATTGTTTGTTTCCCAAATAATAAATAAATAGAAAAACTCTACTTCAACTGCGACTAAAAGACAAGAAACTAATGAACGATGTATCACAACTAATAATGTGAAGTCAATTGTAATTGTAACAAAAAATTATAATAACAAAAAACGTGTGAAAATTCTCAAGCTGTTAAAAAGCTGTTTGTGGAATATGTTTAAAAGATTTCAAAAAACTATAACTAAATACGAATTGTTTTTTAATAATAAAAAATAAAGTGATGTTATTTTAACGCAATAATTTCATAAGTATTCTGACTGAATCTCTATTACCGTCAAATTGACCGCTGCGGTCTTTGAAGGTATAGGTATGAAGCCCGGCCCTTCTAGTGTTAAAAAAAGATCTCTGCCCAATCTGTTACCAATGGTTATAAAAAAATAAATTTTCATTTAATTTCATAAGCGGATTACATTAGCCTAACTTCTGTCAGCTGAAATAATATTTCACGAGCTTGTGGGCGGCTACAAAGTAATATATAAGTCAATGGCAGCCACCCACGTTTCCGTGATCTCGGCTATGCCATGTCAAGTTAAAAACTTTATTCAACAAAACTTTTACAGCACTTTTGACAATTTGAATACAAAATTTTTGAATGTTTATAGATATTCTTTTATATAAAATGCATGTGGTAATTTTAAATTTTCCATTGCGTAACTAGTATCCCCATATTTCGATGGGATCGGGAACTACGCGGTTGACACGCCAGGAACAAGTAATTGTATTAATAACGTTTAAGATTTGATGAATTTGTTACATATTTTTAATTCCATAGCAATATTATTTTATTCCAGAAATATTGTATAAATTTATCCGAAAAACCGGTCGTAATTTAACAATGACTACCTAACTTTATAAGTACGTTTATTTCAAAATATTTAGGGCTGCCTGAAAGCAATTCAATACAAAAACAATGGATAACAATTTAGTAAAACATTCGAAGGAATGAAAACGATATCTACTAATATTATAAAGAAGAAACGTTTTCACACTTAAACTTAATTTTGAATATTTCTAATGGTAAAAAAATTTTGACATCCAGTGAGCGATGTCAAAATTTTTCACCATTAGAAATCTTCATTTTCATTGAGCTACATAGGCTTTATTACTTTCACAAAAAAAATAGGCATCCATAAGAAAAATGCATTAATGCAACTGCGAAAACTATTGAATGTAGAACGAAGTGTCAAATGTGGTGTATAGGGAAGATCTGAGACAATAAAGTATTTGTAAACGATTCGTTGTAAACGTTCCAAATATATTCGTTGTAAAGTAAAATCTGTATATTGATTAGATTATGAATGTAAGTGTGCATCTAACAATCTGAAAGGAAGTAATTAAAAACTAAGTGAAATAAAACTAATCTTAAAGAAAATAAATCTACAATCCGACTTAGTAGACTTTCCACTGCCACGAGGTTGGTATTTACGTGGGTGAAACCACGGGGAATTGCTAGTAGAAATAAAGTAAAACTGCGAAATACGAAAAGATGTTTTTCTAGTCCAGTATATTCTGCGACTTGTAAGTTGTTGGCAGAGACTACCGGATGTCATCTACGTATCTATACTTAAAATAGTTGCAACTGCATTTACATGGACATGCATAGCGTATAAATTTTGACGAACTCGCTTGAATATCAGTGTGGGTACTTAGCTAGCAGAGGTCCTGGGTTGAATTCTAAGCTGTCTGAGTCTGTACTGGCGGTTAGATACTACGACAAAGACGCGCCGTACACAAAAGATAATTTGTAACAAAGAATTAACTCTTGCCGTTTTATCAGGCTTCGAAATTAGATTATCATCTTTAATTATCACGTTAGATTATAGTTAAACACTTACCATACTTTATACAAAATATGAAGTAATAAATATCATGCATGACATTCTATAATCTGTGAATACTAACTAAAACATAGTCTTTGAAAGGTACAGACAAATTCAAAAACTCCATGGTGAACCCCGTCTTCTAACTATGGGAGTTATTGCATGGGCATGGGCTTTTTGGCGTCAATTGCTCCGCGGGTCGAATGAGGCAAAAGTGGCTCTTGAGACTTAAATGTTAATGCTAATAGTTCTAATAGTTAAACTATACAATAATAGGCTTTGTTCATTAAATTAAGACTCTGGTATAGTGTCACATTGCAGTCTTGTATTTATAAGCTTATATCTTATAAATTAAAACTTATGTCAAGGTTTTTTTTTGTGATATTTTAAAAACTGTGAGTGATGAAACTCACAGTTTATAAAATACCACAAAAAAACCTTAACGAACTTCGACGCGACACACGCACGCTTACTAACGATCACTTTGCAACTGATTTATCTTTTGTTTTTTCTCTACGTATATTTTGTTACGGTAGTACCGAGTAGCGAAATAGATAATATAAATAAAGCGAGACAGAGATTATGACTTTTAAAAAAAGAGATGCTTATATTTCTGATTGCCCAACTTCAGACAGTACTATAGTATCATGTCAACCAGTATTTGACTAGATACCATTCAACGGTTACTTGTTATTTCATCAGTAAAATGAAATAACAGATATGTTAGTTATCCCATGCTTACTTTTGACAACCAATAAGACAAACATATACTATATTGTATGTAAAGATATTATATATATATATATATATATATATATATATATATATCACATACAATTTTATAGGCATAGAAAAAAGAAAAGAAACAAATCAGGCGATATTTGTTGCCTATATATATGCCATATTTCCGTTTGCCATATGACAGAAGCAAGAACAGTACTATTGTTGAGTAATAAAATCTGACCTTACTATAAACACTGTATAAAGTAACAACAATTGTTTTTCTTCATTAGATTCTAACGACTGAAAGCGTCCACCCACTTTAGAAAATTAATTATTGACCGAGAAGCTTGTCGCTTACAAACAAACAGAACATTTAGGAATTTCTTTCAAGTACTCTCGTCGTGATACATTTTAATTAAAACTTTTGCAAAGCGAATGTCTGCGGTTTGTACAAACTTTGTAGTTAGCTTTTACCTGCTCGTTAATTAAACATAATGACGTGGATATAAATAGAATACCTTTCACATTAAAATATTATTTTGACGAACGTAGCGCGTGAAACAAAGTACAAATTATATGTAATTGGTATTTCTACTTACGAACCTCTGACAACATTATTATTGAGATATTGAACGGAAATTTGGACTTGTCAATTTTTAAGTTTTGGCATTTCGTCCACTACAGTCCAAAATAAATAGATTTAGTTTGATTTGTTTGATTTTTAATTACTTTACTTTTTATTAATATTGTAGATATTTAAATTTCTTTGCTATTACTTTATATAATACAGTCTGTATTGTGTGTGACTGTACTAGGTATTTACCTGAGAAATAAAGATTATTATTTTCAAAGCAGAACCAGTTCCATATACTAGTAGTTTTAGTTTATAGAACCTTAATAGCTATTAAGGAACATTGGAATACTGTTATGTCTTTTAAGAAGGGCAATACATAACAGAGATGTTTTTCAGAAAATTTATAAATTTGTGGCTATGGAAATCAAAGTACAATATTTGTGTCCAATATATTTTTATCCAAGGTGTTAGGAGACCGCTTCCGAAAACGATGACTCGATAGTACTAATCACACCTTTGATGTTGGGACGGAAAAAAATCGACTCTGATTTATAAAAAAACATCCTATTTTTGAAACGTTTTATTAGCATTATTTACTCTCCATCGTGTTAGTCTAAACTCAAAAACAGCTGACGCTTGAGGGCTCTGGACAAGGCACAAACGCGTCGCGGCGCGGTCAAGTATTCTTTAATCAATTCGATGACCCGTGCGTTGATCAGCTGTTTTTAATTTTGAGTTTAATTGCTGATTTTTTTTAAAGTAGAGTAATGTATTTTTTATGAAACTATCGTGTCATTTAGCTGATGAGCGCATGATGGAGTGTAAATAAATATAATGACGCGTTTTAAAAATATGATTTGATTTTATCCATCCCATCATCAAAGATATCATTAGTACTATCGTCATGCCTATAATTCTTAGATATTATAAAATTCTATGCTTAAAAATAAATAAAATTTAGTTTATATTAATCGCCGCGTTTATACAAAAATACAGTTCTTTTATTCGGACTTTTTAAATATGATAAAGCGTAACATAAGCATTTTTTTATTCTACTAATGTATATACGATACATTTTATGCGTATGAATAGTCACATTTACTTATACAACAGCACGTAATAAAGACATTTTACTCATTAAAGCAAAAGTAAGAGCTTAGGCACAAAAGGCACAAAATTAAAGCAATAGATCACTCGGCAAATCTCTGTCGACGTCTGGATTTCTAAGTTATCTCAGGTCTGTCAAATTAAAAAGGATCTATGGTCAACTTCACAATCCTATTGGAGAGGCCTCTGTGAATCTGACAAAAGATTTAATTACACGCATGAATCAAACGTACTGGTAGGGAAGGCCCAGGGGGATTAGATAACGTTGATGTTGATGTATACTAAGCGTAGAGTTATTACTCGTTTTCAATAGCAGTAACTCAGACGTTATTGTCCAATAACTGATACTTTATGAAGTTATTTATAACTGAAATGTTATTTTTATATGTAAGTATTGATACTATTCATTTAGCATATGAAGATATACTAAAAGTATATATTGATATTAACTACAAGGTAATTAGTTCTTACTTGCTTTCAATAGCAGTAATTCAGACGTTACTATTCAATAACTGGTGTTTTATGAAGTTACTTATAACTGAATTGTTATTTTTCCATAGTTTATATGCTACGTACCAAGTATTGATGCTATTCATTTAGCATATGAAGATATACTAAAACTATATATAATTTACTAACTACAAAGTAGTTCGTTCTTACTTGTTTTCAATGGCAAATAATTCAGACGTTATTATACAGTAACTGATATTTTATAAAGTTATTTATAACTGAAATGTTTTTCTAACATATATTGTATACAAGGTACCAATTATCGTTACTAACTAAAAAGTAGGGTATTATTAAAGTAGATTCCTTCAAGTTACAAAAAATTTCAGCCACAATTTCTTTAAAAAAAAAATATTAAGGTATTTTATGAAAGTAGTAAACGATTTGCTTTGGCGGCTCTGCCAAGGGTAATAGTTTCCATATAAAATATTATTATTTATGGCGTAATAAATTCTATGATCCTTTAGCTATCCAGTTGTTAAATTCAATTTCGGATGGAGGCGTTAGGTATTTAGCTACATCACCAAACTGTATCCCCCGATTTTGTTAACATTTGCTTTTTTTATTGCTTAACTATGGACGCGATTTTAAGGACGTATTCGCGTCAATAAGCGTCGCATTAATAATTATACTCGATGTAATTCCTGTAAATATAATCAATGACATGAAACTCTTCATGGTTAGACATATATGTTATTGATTCATTTATTATATTCAAATATATATATATCATTATTTGATTTCTGTAATATTCAATAGAGTCGCGGCATTTTCTTTAATAAATTTTCATTATAATCTAAGTGTTACTTGTTAGCTCCACTATAAAATATAAAAAAGTGTTATTCGTTTGCTCCACTATAAAATGTCGAAAAGTGTTACACGTTTGCTCCACTATAAAATATGAAAAGTGTTACTTGTTAGCTCCACTATAAATTATACAAAAGTGTTATTCGTTAGCTCCACTATAAAATATCGAAAATAATGTTATTAGCTGAAAAATCCCCACTTAAATTTGAGTTATTTTCGTTATTCCTTATTATAACTGTGTAGTTATACGTATCGAATAGTTGTGTACATGCCTAGTTGATGTACGAGCACACTGATGCGCTATCTGGAGATGTATACCGATACGATTCTACAACTACCTTTTGTCTAGTGATTCGACAGTAGAACGTGCGGGTTCTATCAAGATTCTATTAGAAAATTGCTTTTGATTACCCGTTGTCAGGAAATCAGGTCGTAAGCTCATTAAATTCTCAATCTTTATTTATGTATCGATTTCGTATATTCTTACGGAAGCCGTAATACGAAACAAATGTATTGTTTTAACCTTTGAAAATCTAAAGTCTGTATTCATATCTCTACATACAAATAAGTGAAATTGTAATGTATATTTGTAATGGTAAGTTATTATTTTCATGGATATTAAATTTATATATTTACTTTTATCAACAGACAGTACAATGGACTACTAAATACACAAAATATGAATCAAGAAATTAGAATAAACAACATGAAAGATAACAAGTATATGCACGAAAAATTATCGATAAAACCCTTTAAGTTCATGATAAGGTTTTTATAATTATAATAATGCGACATATAAATTCAATTTCGAGGTTTATTAGGTTTCGAAAAACAATCAAATGACGATAAGGTCTGCCTATAAGGGCAATTTGTTAGTATTGTTATAACTTATAAGGCATAAAATAGTTACCTTTTAAAAATTTAAGCGGGTTCTAGAAAAGCAAGCTTATTATTTTAGGAAGGAAGGAGGAGAAGGAAATTCATCGGAAAATGGGATATACTGATACACTTCTCTTAATAGTTTTGTTTAGAACATTTGATACTGTGCAATCCGATATAATGAATTTGTGACAGAGGTTTTGTTATATAGCGGTAAGGTTAGACTACAATTCGTTTTCAAAACATCAAAAGAACTTGATACTTAGTATCAAATAACAATGATTGACTTACGAAGAGTTTAACGGGTTTGAATATTGCCATTGAACTTGTAGGATTAAGTTGGAATCATTGATAGAATACGTTATGTACAGGATGGATGGTTTGAAATGAAACTTTGACCGTTTAAATATTTATATTAGTTAAATAGAACCTTGCAAATGAATCTGCAATTATTAAAAATTCGTTTTAAATAGAATTTTGATTAATGAATTCGTAACGAAGTGGTTCATTATGTTTTGCATTAGCTTTTACGGGCAGTCATAAAGTATTTTGGAAAAATCGTTACATTGTGGCTCGTTATGTTTACACTGTATTTTCATGACTATGCAAATCGGATGACCTAAATAAAATTCAGTAACAACCTGGTAACAACCTCTTAACCTAAATAACACCTTGAAGGCCTTCATCGGCTTAATAAAATTAAGAATAGAGAATGTACATTATAAAATATTCAAAGAAATGCAAGCTATGTTGTCCAGTGGGTCATTCTGTGCCGGGTCACGTTGAGCAGCCCTTTATAAACCTATTCATAGAACTTGTAGGGTAATGTTGCTAATATATATGCAATATTTGTGAAAGCTGCTTGTGTTATATGTATTATAGATTCACGAGAGTCGTCTAGAGACGTCAAGTTCAAGTTGAAGTTGAAGTAGTTAAAATAATGACAGTTCACTGCATATACATATTCGAAAATACTTTCATGCCTCATTGGTCTAGGGCTCAGCATGATCGGCTACAGACATTAGGTCCTGAGCTCGAGTCCCGGGTCTGGCGAATTCAAACATCAAAAGATTTTCTTAATATTTGCCCGAAGTTGTGTAGTAGGCGGTGTGCTCCACCCCCGTGCCTCGGAGAGCACTTTAAGCTGTCAGTCTTGCACCTGATCTTATTCCATTCGTGTCGGATTGTCACATATGAGAGTGAGGAAATGGAGAATACATTTATGTACTATGCCTGCCAACCCGCAGTAAAGCAGCGTTGTGGGTCTATGCTCTACAAACCCTTTCACATATGAGTACGGAAGACAATACCCAACAGGGGGACGTTAATGCGTTGCTAAATTATATTTTCATTTAACATAAGAAATAAAAATAAAATTGCAATAAATTCTAGTAGACTACATAAAATTAACAATACATTTAAAAATGTATACCTATGACACATTACCAGAGGACGTTTTGAAGGTTTTACAAAATAAATTGAAATCCTTTATTAATTGAGAAATTGTACTCTAATTTGCAGGATTACTTATACGATAAAAATATGGCATTGGATGAATTGTTCTAATATTAATAAATTGAAACGATATTGTAATGAAGACAATCAAAAGGCCTACCGACTGAGTTTTTTTGTGGGCTCGGATGCTTGACTGTGATTTCACTTGACAAATACCCTATGTCATAATCTTAAATTGTATCGTCACTTACCATCAGGTAACGTCACACGCCTAGCAATAATAATCCTTTGAATACAGGTACGCGGGAACAGGCCTATGTATACGCAATGTCAGCAGCAGCACTTTCATGGTCCGTGGCTAGGGCGTGTGCTGCAGGTGCTTTAGCAGCTTGCTCGTGTGCAGCTCCACCTCGAGCCCCTCCACGTCCCCCGCGACAAGCAGTTCCACCAGAACCACAAGCGAAGTTCAAATGGGGCGGTTGTGGAGACAATTTTCAATGGGCTGAAAGGTAAATATCACTATCGCATTATAACTTTAGATTTAAGTCGATCTGATAAGTCTTTTATTCTCGTATAGTCGTTCTTTTATATCATCATAAGTTTTAATAAATATGAATAATAAGATATAATGAAATAATATGTGGAAACTAAACTATACTTGCCAATTCAAAAGAGCTGCTAAAGCTTCCCTAAAATCAAAAACTCATTTCAAGGGTAACTGTATACATTTCTATAATAAACTCGCACAAGACGGTCTAGAGATGTCACATTGTCAGTTGATTGAAAAATCCTACTATAAGTTGCAAGATTACTTAGACGATCGGAACGCGTGGGAGTCAACGAATTGCTCTAAGTTGAATTGAAATATATTAAACTAATATGATATTGTGATTGTGATGATGAGTTTGCTGTGGGCTCTTCTCAGATCAGGGCGTGAAGGAACCCTCCTAACTTTAGATTTAAACCGTTCTTTAATACCATCATCAGACGTACATTAGAATTCGTGTGTACAATAAAATATATTTGATGATTCAAAAATGCTGTAATAGGTCTACTTGAATAAAGATATTTTAATTTGATTTCATTTGATATTAAGATTTTTTGGTACTTACGTCTTAACGCCACCGTATTTACAGACCTGACGATTTTTAAAGTAAGGTTAGTTTATTTTGCTGCGGTGTCGTTCCCCAGCGTAAAAAACTAACCTAACCTAACCTAAATATCGATTTTTTGAAGTTATACTTCTGGCGCGTTATACTTTTGGCGCGTTAGAGGAAAATGATGAGAGTAAATTTAGTTAGAGAGTAGAGTTAGTTAGCTATAGTCAACATTTTAGTTTTTTTAATATTTTATAATTATAAAGTACCTTAATTATTTTATTGTATTACTTGTGAGATATATTGTGACATTGAAAATATCAACGTGACATTCTTATCAAAATTATAATTATACTTTCAGATTCAACTATAGAAAACAGATTATAAACTATTTATATCCAACGAAAGTTAGTTTACGTTACTATTTCTACAAGAGTAGAGTAAGGCGAAAGAATTTTATCGTGTTGTAACACACGTTTGGTGTACCAAAGAAGAATAACTTCTAACGCGTGTACTTGTGTACACACACACACACACACACTTTTTTATGATTAGACGTGGTCTAATATTCTTTATTCAAATACACTCAGCTAGCTCTTTTTGATTCAGGTTCCACTATGAGCAGCTAAAATGTAATCCAAAACTCAATATTACATAATAATACATTGTACTCGTACATTCGTTACCAATCGACACTATTGTCGATGGAAAACTCTCCTTTAGATAAATAAGCACATAATCCAAAATTTTAAAAATATTAGGCAAAGAGACAGACTGAATGCAGAATTAGCTATATTTTCTAGTATCATATTGATATCCAAATCAGCTAAAATTGGTAGGTAGGTTTGATTATAAATTATAATTTAGAAAAAAAATCGAAAGAAAGATCGTTAAGTGTGAGTACTGCAGTTAAATTACTCACATAAGCATTAAATAGCGACGTACTTTAAGTTAGAAAGTCTAAGTGTACTGAGAAAAAGTTACGCGTATCAGCTAGTTTTTAATAAATTTAGTTTTCCGAAAATAAAAAGATCGAAGAGAAGGATTGAAAGAAGTAGTATCAAAGTATATCCGCTATTTCAGTTTTCGTCATCTAAGAAAATAAGTTATTTTTAATGTTTTACGTAATGAAAATAATATTTTATTTTATGATACGAAGATTTGCAAAACAATTTTTGGACGCACACGAAATCGACGTGCGTGACGGTCGAATAGAGGATGAATTAATCGATATAGACATACCGACTACTGAAAAGACGACAACGACTTTCGAACCGACAACTGTACCCCCTGTTGTAATACTTGTGGACGATCAACCCGCTCCTGCAAACACTAGTGTGGCTCCAAAGAGAAAAAAGGGCCGCCGTGGACGTAAGCGTTTACCCAGATCCCCTAGAAGAGGTCGACCAACAAGAAAAAGATTCAGATCCAGGTTTGTACTAATGCTTATAGAACATCCACACAATTGCCTTGATAAATTTTTGAAGTGAAAACTTCTTTAATGGCATTAAGCACTTTTTAGTATGGGTTAATCTTATGAATTGGCCTCACCGTCATCGACATACTGTTATGCCATATTGTGTAACATTAGTGTCGTGAAAATCTTTTTTTAATAATGCGGTAATAGTATATCAGGCCCGGATTTAGAGGTCTGGAGCTCCTAAAAAGGCTAGAGGACCACGAATTATTATATAGTTATATATATTTTTAACGTTTAACAAACATATACAAAGAACAAGAATTATAAGAAAATGTCGAGGTAAAAGAAGAAAGAAATGTAAAATTCGCAGGCTTTACCATAAATTTCTCATCCGAGCCATTCTATCATTCTTTATTGTATTCTAGATACATACGGACAAACAAATATCTCTTATAGATAATTTATTGTAATGTAAGAACTCTTCTTTGAGATTTCCGAATTTATATTATTGGTTAATTTTTTTGGTAATGTAATTGCAAATTACATGAAATCTTCCATACATTTCAGTCAATAGACATAACGATTGAAACCAATTTCAACAGTGCATATTTCCAATTTGAAGCGAAACTTCTTTAGGTACATGAGGGTAAAATTTTTACGGATGAAACGCGTGATTAGCATCACGAAAATGGGCAGCGTTTTTTATGCCAATTCGTTTGAAGGTTTGGTAGGATTAACATTTACGAATAACATACACAGTCTCTATTCAGAATTTCACATAGAAAAGTTTCTTCTAAATTAAAAATTTCCTGTCTCGGAAACGTTAAATTTTAGATTTGTATAAATGTACTCGTAATTTATTATGAACTTCAGGTCCAGTAGTTTTCAAGTTTATCGATAACAAAGAAAAAAAGTTGCTTATATAAATATAATTGTTTTCGTAGCTGGAACAAATGACTATCCACATAAATTTGGAAAAAAAAAATGGTAAAGGGTTGATGGAATTCAAAAATTGAATAGCCTAAAACCTTCTACAATTAATTCCGCATCGAATGGTCGTGGTCTCATGCCGATCGGTCCAGTAGTTTTCAAGTTTATCGATAACAAAGTAAATAACAAATTGCTTATATATAGATGACTTAAAAATGACTTTGACAAAGAAGATTCTCTTCTGATATGTGTACTTTCTATGCACGCACTTTTCATTTTGAATAGTTTCGATCTCTTTGTTTTGGGGTCCCGGAGCTGTGGTTGCTAATCCAGCCCTGTTTAATACTTACCAACATTTTACTAAGTTAACGAGCTACCGTAGAATGTATCATTACTTATCATCTGGTTAGATCACAGTCGAACATTAATCTGTACGCACTAAAAAATACTAATGTACTTTATTACCGTGTTAAAGACCATAAAAACTTTCTCCTACTTATAAACCCAAATTTACGGTAATTAACCACGCCATGTTTAATGCATTAATATCTATGATAAGTATTTGTATTTTATTGTTCTTTGAATTGCTACTATACATTAATCTGTGGAAATCTTGTTATAATTTTGGATCGTCGATAAAAAAAATTTATCCATCGATTCCAGTTAAAATACTTTTTTTTAATTTGTAATGGAGGCCATTCGTTTGTAATATAGTTTTTTTTGACGTGATACTGTCATGTTCCTACGTCAAGCGTGCGAGAGCGTGGAACAAGCGATAGAGAGGCGCGATCAGCCTCAGCGTTCGCGTTTTTCATCAATGTTGTTATCACGTAAAATTATCGTACACCGATATTACAACCGATTTTTAAATACTAACTCACCAATTTATTTTATTTTGCTAAAAATGGTTAAACGCTCGGTTTAAGATGCTCATGATAAATGGTGTAGAAATTGACTTGTTTTTTTAATATATATCTTGTTTTAGATATGATTATGACGATGAGAAAGAGTTTGAACACAGAAATATAGAATATCGGATGGCAGCAGATGATCCGCGGTTTGATCCACAAGTGGACCTGCAAACACGTCTCCAGCATCTACGACCGCTTATTGCAGCAGCTAATCTGATCAACAGTCGTTTCGGACGAAAGGTTATGAATTATTTTTTTATTTCACGTTATTATTTTACCAACAAACAACACACAATCTCAAGCACTGGACATACCCTATATAAAATACTGACCTAAAATTCTAAGTGCCTTATGTTTAAGTTCTTTCTTCTTTTCATTATATTACTTTATTTGTTTATTCCCTACACGACATTTGCTTTTTATGTTTTTGTTAAATATAGTTCAGGAGCCAGGGACTCATGTCACATTAGAATCATCACATGTATAAATAAATAAATTTGAATTATAGAATCTTTATCCATAACACAATTCAAAAAATCCAAAGCCTTCATATGACACCCAACACACATATTTGCCAAGGAGAACCAAAAACAAGGCCTATTATAATAGTTTATTGGTGTGTTGAACAATTCAATAGTTCTTACCTGCCTATTAACGTCCCAAAACTAGGAACAAACCTCCTCGCTCGCAGAAGACGGGATTTGTATGTAGCAAAGACCACCACGCTGCTCCATTTCGGGTTGGTAGCATAATAATGATATACAACGTAGCTTGGGAGAAAAATGGTAATTGTAATTGTACATGTCTTGTTCCTATCTACAATGCTAAATAAACGGTAATAATGAAATGTAATTTTTTTTAATGTATAACTTTTTTAACTAAAATAATGCCTGGAATTAAACAGGGAGAAGGAGAGCTGCTTATGTCCCTCATACAGGGGCCGAAAGCGAGCTTTATATCCCAGTGTAAGAAAAAAACAATCATGTTAGGTGATGTCCATCTCCAGGTGATATCCCAAGGTATGCGTACCAAGTGCACGTGTCACGGCGTGTCAGGGTCGTGTTCGGTGCGCACTTGTTGGCGGGCGCTGACGCCGTTATCTCGTGCGGCCGCACTGTTGGCGCATGAGGCAGCTCGCGCAGCGCCGCTCACCCCGCGCTCCCCCCTCCGCCGTCATCGCCGCACAAGAACCAGGCTCCGTTACGTCACACCCAGCCCTGACTATTGCGAACCCGACGTCGCTGCTGGCTCCTTGGGTACACACGGCAGGTCAGTGTTTCTCCCACAGGATAACATGCATCAACACAAAGTTTGAATTTGTTTCACTTTGCCCCTTATATCTTTGTCATACGCGCCGCCATATTGGAAAAATGGCGTCGAAAAGTAGTCTCTTGACATCTCCTTACCGAATGATTTTACGACGACATCTACACAATAATTAGATAAAATATCAGGTTGCAACAATTTTGTTTGGAAAATCAAAAGGTCGGCGTTTTTAAATACCCGTTTTTGCGGAATAACTTGTGTGAAAGTAGAAAATAAAAAAAGTACTCTACAGGTATTGAAAGATTTTTTTAAATCGATAAATAAATTGTTGAAAAGAAATTAAAAAATGCAAAACTTTCTTATATAACTTTAGAGAAGAGATTTATTTGTAATAGTTCATTGTCTCTCTGGAGCTCGACTTGGGATACGATATTTCTTTTTGATTTAGATTTTTAAATTCGTTATATTTTTGATTTGATTTTAATCATTTACTCATCATCATTTAATAGGACACGGATTAATAGAAGTATGAATATGGTTTGATTATTGTCGGCAAATTTATTAACTTTTAAAATGTTAAAAAGTATTTATAGTGGCATGACTACGGTAGATGGATCGCGGAATCTTTTGGAGATATTGTTACCTTCCATAATATTGTTGCGCACACGATGACAGATTTTTTTGTTCACACCTTGGGTTACATTAATGAATTTTTATTAGTGATCCTTATTTGTATTGAGAAAAATAATATAGCTTATATCGCTAAGTGAAAATGCAGCTTTCTAATGGTGAAATAATTTACGAAATCTGTCCAGTAATTTTTGTGTGAAGACGTTATAAACATATATATACTTACATACAAAAACACAAATGTTTCCTCCTCTTTATAATATACTAATTACAGAGTAACTATAGACTTATAAACAGACTATATATTTCACAGATACACTACAACAAGGTTCTTTTTGTCTGTAGGAAGTGTAATGCCAGTTTAGGAGGGGCTGCCGGCGGGTGTGGCAGGCTTTGTTGCGGTCGCGGACGTAAGGCCGTACGTTCCTCGCGTTTGGAGCGTTGCCGTTGCCGTTACCACTGGTGTTGCCGGGTAGATTGCCAACTATGCCGCGTCACCACCGAGGACCATTATTGCAACTGAGCTATGTCATACTGTACCTATTTAACTATTTATAAATCAATAATTTGTAGGTTTTCTGCTTGCTTTTTACTGATCGACTCCCCTCACCTCTTCCACTCACATGTAAACAATATTTAAAATTATATTGGTAAAGATATGTAATCGTTTAACCCGTTCTCAATCAAGGAACATATAAAGATTGCAAGGTTAACTAATAATTTCATATAAATTATTATAAACCATTGACATAAAGTACATTTTAAAATAAAATATCTAAATAGCAATAACAGTCACCCATATATTATAACAGTGACATCTTGCCATTTAAAAATAAATTTTAAGGATTATTTTAAGGTTCAATGTAATTAGCAATAAATTGTAATAACCTTGCCATCTTAGAACAAACAAACATTTAGAGGAGATTATAAGCGATACTCTTGTTGATATACCTTAGCAATGTTAAGCTAACCGAATACGTTAAAATCCCATTCTTTGTCTATTCTAAATAAAAAATCTACATTAGCAACGTTAGATTTTACGCATAATAGTATTATTATTATGTAGGCATGTCGTGATTCATAAACTGTTACAAGAAAAAAATATATAGTCTATCGGGTATTTCATAATCTTTGGTGGTATTCTACACCATTCATATACTCATCATCATACTCGACAATCTCATCAATCTTCAACGACCTTTACTCTTATCTATGTGTCTATCCTTAAGGTCCTCTAAAAATCACTTAGACTCTTTTGTTCGATACTAATTTAAAAAAAATGATTGTCTGTAAAGTCGGTTTATAGACAATAATTTTACGTGATAACGTCATAAGAATACAAGATGATTTTTTTTAAATCGTACATTAATAGTTACGATAGATGCGTCACAAGCCGAACGCTTAGGACGATAACGCGTCTCTATCGCTCCGCGCTTTCGTTTGTACGCTTGGCTAAGGCGGAACGTGACAATGAGTCATACTTTTTCGTGCGTGCATTTTAATAGACACAATCATTTTTATTGGGATAAATTATGGATCTCATTAATTTGTGTAACTACCAACGTCTGTATAGGAAATAACTTAGTTTATGGTATGTAAAAAGTCCAATTCACACTATCACAAATTTATATAGCATCTGTATAAAACAATTCCACTTTTATTCGATTTTTTTTAAATCTATATATTCCATTTAAACTTTTAACTTTAATCTACATTTATATTGGATCATTCCATTCCTTTTCATTATACTTTTTTGAAAATATTCTACTGTGTGTAATTTTAAGTGTCTTAACGTAAAGAGTAAATATTTTAATGTATTTATGAATGATTATTTTTAATTGTTTAGAGTTACAAATGTAGCAGTCGTGTTTAGGTATATACATAGATTTATAAAGATAGATCGGCGAATTTGAAATCTATACGTATATTTATATGACGGTCTCGCTTCGCTAGTTGTCTTGGATTCAAATCCCGGCATAACAGACCTGGCGGCCTCTTAACAGATCGGCGCGTTACCATCTTGGAGTATATCATATACAATCCAGTGTTTAACCGCGATGTAACTAATCAACCGATTTTGATATATGTTTCATGGATTTGGTTTAACATAGGGTAGGTTTCATATTAATTTATAATAAAATATATTGCAATTTTTGTTTTAAACGCAACCTAAAACATGAGTAACTAAGTTACATATGTATCAAATAATTAAACGCTGTAATAAATTTTTAATCTTGCCATTTTTACTTCCTGATGTCATAGAAGGCAAGCTTCAACTAAATACAGACAGTAAAGCTGATTTTATTTATCTTTTTTTTTACTACAGTTCACGAACTATAATATTTTGTAAACTCGCATCTATCTTTATAAATCTATCAATCTATATGGGTATAAATATATATTCTCAACCAAAGATTCAGTTTTCGGGTACATTTTACTAACTAGTCATATTGTAAGCAATATCGAATACCCCCTTATTTATTCAGTAGTTTAAATAGAATGATGCTTATTAGAAATTCATATCGAATTTATTATATTGTGTACTTACAAGACTACTCAACTATTCATATTTTCAACGTTTAAAAATTGCAAAAAATTCAATTAAGTTAATAGAATTTTTGTCTTATATAATTGAAAATAGTATGTAGCGTTGAGTAGGACATACATGAAGGCGTACATTTGTCCCGTACAAAACGTCAAAATTATATTTTGTACTACTTCAAATTTTATGTCCTGGTATTCTGCTTCGGTAAACTATAGTACAGTTCGTTCGCGTTAAGAATGCAGTGAGTCATAATTGTGCGCCGCCCCCTAACCAATCAAATCTTTTCAAATTAGAAGGCCAAGTTCACAGTGACCAGTTGACGATTGATTCAAAGATTTGATGGGTTAGGGGGCGAGGCTAGGCACAATAATGACTCACAGCATTCCTAACGTGAATGAACTATATAGAGTATATATAGGAGTATAATAGGTGTGAGCGTTTAGAAATCCTACAACACGTCACTCGAACGAGTGTTGGACGACCGTGACGGAGATATGAAGCAGAGGCGCGTATTTAATAGAGATAGCACGATTAAAACCTCATTAAAATGTATGTAACTAATATCAAACCTTAACTCACTGATTTAAAGTACATTTTAAAATAACGAGGACGTCATAATAAATAACAAGTATATTTTCAAATAATAACGTTATTTAAGAAGTCTTAAATCAAGCTGGGTACTCTTTGTTTATCTACATTTGTAAAAAATGGCTAACATTGAAACTAAAATAGGTCGTTTCTAAAATCCGCCTGAATGGATGTGAGATCTTTTATTTGCTCAGTGCAAGAAAGAGGCTACTCTAACAAACTCATTATCAAATCATGTCCAACTCAATAATACTATTTGTATGGGACATTATTAAATAATTTGCAAACAAAGATTATATAAATCAGTGTTTCCACCTTATTGTAATGCTCTAAACAAAAGTTTTAAGACTCGTAAGTGTCATTAATCGACAGAACACCATAGACAAAGATATTTATAAACCATAGATAAGTATTTTTTCTTTTATGTTATTCTAATACAATCTAAACCTAATTATTAAGATAGTATACATAACATATATATCTGTATATTTGTATTCTTTTATTTAATATAATTAAATTGTTTTAATAATTTAATAAATATTTTCACAGCTATTATTTTTAATTTAAAACATTGTAGCAACTTTTATTATGACAATAAATGTATGTAGAATAGGAAGTGTTCGTATATATTTTCTTGAAAAAAAAAAAGTATGTATATATATAAGGTTTTAAATAATTCTAGATGTTTCTCAGTGTATCATAGTCAATAGTGTAGTTCGATATTTAACTTAAACGAATTAGTCGTTAATCAACTTGTAGAAGTTAAACAGTAGACGGTATAATGAATTGTAACGATATTGATTTTTAATGTTGTAAATAAATATGTACTTAAAACAGATAACATTAGTTTTATTTTTATGTATATCTTTAGACCCATTTGGAAATGGATATGTATTTTTAGTGTGTGATAAAGTTGTCGGCGATGTAACTTTTTAATATTCCAAGACGATAGTAGTTTTAAATTTTGAAGTTTTTGATTATTATATCAATCTACGTCATGATTTTCTTTTTAATCATATTTCTATATACAAAGTTTGTGTATTATCTATAACTAAGGAATTTCAGACATCCTTAATTACATTTAGAAGTTTAAACACTTTATTTGTAAATGCCTTAAATGCTATTCATATTTTTCTTTGTTATCTACATAAATGAAAAAGCTTTTAGAATGGTCTATTAGTTACCAACAGCACCTTAATAATGAAAAGGCTATTTGAATTTCGATTCTCATATATATTGCTTGATAAATAAAACTCGTTCAATTGAATTTGACACGTTTATTTTTTATTTCACTGTTTGTAGTGTGAGTTGAATTTTACTATTGCTACTCTAAATATTCAATTTGTTTACATATTATTCGTGTTACAAATTGAATGGCAAAATAAAAGAAGTATTTCAATTATAGGGCGTTTTGAGATCCATTAGAGTATACGTATTGTTTTAAGATAAAGACACTTGAAATGGTTAATATCGTGAAAAAATCGGTTGTAGCCTGACTAGTCTAGCACAAACATCAGTGGTAGCCGGACTATTGTTACGAAAATATCAGTTACAGCCCAACTAGTATTGCAAAAACATCGGTTGTAGCCCGACTAGTGTAACAAAAAATCAGTTGTAGCTCGACTATTGTCACGAAAACATTAGGTGTAGCCTAAGTGATGTTAATTTGCATCAATTTAATTAATTTTATTCACTTAAGTCACAAAAATGTCATTTTGTATCTACGTCGCTTCCCTAGCCATCGGTTATTCGTATCTAAAATAGTTGAAAGTATCTTTACCTTAAAATTAAAAATATACAAATTGATTTTATTATACAAAGTGAAAGTCGCAACTAAAAAGAAAGTTACAAAAATAAATTCTGGTCTCAATCCTATTCTCACTCGATTATACACACAAAGTATCAATCGCTTAAACTACAAATATCCCTTAAAACTCGAGCATAAAACAGTTAACGCAAAAATAAAATAAGATAAACAAGTTTGGTCCATGACACTGGGGGTAAATTATAATAATTAGCTCGCTGCTTTGGAGGAATAGTGACACAATTCAAAAAAGCGAAGTTTATACACGAGCCGTTTAAAAATGACATAAAACAACGTTAAAAGCAACAAATTATATGATGTCATATTGTGATGTCACCGAGTCATTTTAGCAAATTTGAATACGATTTATTAATGAAAGAAAATATAGATAATTCTGGGTTCTCTGGAAGAATAGCGACATCATTCAAAAAAATAATGTTACAAGAAAGCCGTTTGGAAATTATACAAAACGTTAAAAGCCACAAAATATATAATGATAGTTCGACATGTGACTGAGTAATTTTGGCCAATTTGAATAAGGGTTCTTGATGTAGATAATTGTGGATTCTTTGGAAGAACAACTTAAGTTACTTAAGTCACTTAAATTAAACAAAACATTTAAAATAATACTTGATATTATGTCATTTTGTGATGTCACAGAGTTTTTTTTTTTTGCAAAATTGAATATGTATTTTTGAAACAAAGAAATGTAGACTATTCTAGATTATTTTAAATTGTAGTGCATTTAAAAAAGCTAAATTAAGAGAACAGTTTTTTGAAAACAATGCAAAACATTTACATCTATAATTTATATAACGTCATTTTGTGATGTCATAGTCATTTTTGCAAAACAGAATATGTATTTTTGATACAAGAAAATGTAGGCTATTCCGGATTCTTTTCAGTCATAGTGACACATTTTAAAAATGTTAGATTAAGGAGAGACAAATAAACATAGACCACTCTGGTTTTTGCAGTATAAAATATAGAACATTTTGGATTGCGTCATTATTAAACCAAAACAGCAACATATTATAAATAATGGTAGGAAAATTTCATAACAAAAAATACCATATAATAATAAAAGGAGGATATTTACAAATTATATGAGCGAACGTGCTTAGTTTAAGTTTAACAATTCCCAATATTATCATTATTATGTCCTTATGCTACCTCTTATTTGGTACGTATTTCCAAATTTAGGTAAAATTTTAACATAGGAAGGTAGCCGTACTTATGTAGGACTTCATATACTAGATGAAGAAGGCATCCTGAATAAAATTTTATATAGAGTTTAACGCCGGTTAACAAATCCTATTTAGGAAATTGCCGCTTTTAATTTACAGCCTGGTAAATTAAATAAATGATTATTTTATTAATAATTGTATTTTATTAAGCCAGAATTATTTAATCAATTGCAAGTGTCAGGATTTGGTATCATGTTGAGAAACACTGTTCATCCATGTTGTAAACTTTATAAATTTTGTAGACTTTAAGCTCAGGCCTTTCAACGTTTGAAAGTTTAAAACTAATTATTTGATATGTTTAATTTAAATTACACACTGAGTATCACCTAACTGTGTAAAAGATTAAATAAAAAACAAAGGTAGATAGTTTTATTATTAAAGGCCTATACTATTGCCTATTTATTGTAATAAATAATTAATGTAATGAAATAGAGAGAACAAATCATATTTATTTATATAGCAATAATTTCCTCTTAGATAACATATACCTCAATATTGAGCATTACATACAACTATTAATGAGCACTTGAATATGTACTATTTATATATATAAAATTTACAAAAGTAGAACTCCTTATCTATTTAAAGATGTTTGTAAGATTTAAGACAGTTTAGATTGAAACTATTCTTTTTTCATAATAATAAAGATAATATTGGGAAGATTTCCAACATGGAGTATTTAAGTATTTTCATATCTAACAGCACTTATTCGACTCGCTTGGTTCACTCGCATCACACACATTTATAAACATACTACTAAAATTGGAATAACAAAAAAAATTACCATATTATCGATCAAAAGAATTGCATCATAACTCGGTGTGTTCTTGTTTTTTGCCTGAAATGAAAAATATATCAATATAGACATAGATTATAACAGAAACGGTTGATTTTGACAATGTTACAATTATATATAACAAAATTAATATTTAATTCTGATCTTGTTCACAGATGACTTTCTAAGTTTTAAAAATGATTAAATATGAATTATATAAGTAATTAGATACTGAATTAAATTTATTAGAAAAAATCTAAGACGTAGCTAATAAAAAAAAAATTTTAATTACCCGAATCATTTTCTGGCGTAGGAACTTCCTCTTGATCGTCGAATTCCTGGTTATAGAAAAAATATATAATTTACAAAATACTTTCGATCGATGATGCTAAACATACGACTATAAATAATTCATTTATTTATACACTTTATTACACATTAAAAGTAATACATTATAATAAACTTAACAAATAAAAAAAAGTACAACGAGCGGTCTTATTGCTAAATAGCGATTAAACTCTTCCAGACAACCTTCAGTTAAAAAAAAAGCTGTTAGTAACGAAGAATAGTAAGTCACAATGTGTTTAGCTTTCATGTGCAACTGAAATCAAATCCAAACATCTTTGGCGCTTAAATATTCTTCAACATTATAATATGCCTTTTGTAATGGAACATTTTTAACATATATCTTACAACTACATTGAGGAAAAGCCAAAAGTGATTCGGGTCGCCGTCGCTTCAACCGATGGACGTCCACTGCTGGAAATAGGTCTCACGAAATGATGCCCACAAGGACCGATCTTGTGCCGCCTGGCTCCAGCGGCTACCGGCGATCCTCCTTATATCGTCGATCCACCTTGTGGGGGGTCTTCCTACACTGCGTCGTCCGGTGCGGGGTCGCCATTCCAGCACCTTCCGGCCCCAACGTCCATCGGTTCGTCGGACTATATGCCCCGCCTATTGCCACATCAGGCTTGCGATTCGTAGGGCTATGTCGGTGACTTTAGTTCTGCTACGGATCTCCTCATTTCTGATTTGATCGCGTAGAGAAACTCCGAGCATAGCCCTCTCCATCGCACGCTGAGTGACTCTGAGCTTTGGACACGCACTGTTCGAAGACTATAGTCTTGAGGCACTGAGGGATATTGGACGAAAAAGTCATGCCCGTACGCTGCCCAACCGAGTTGGATTCGGCGGTTGACCTCTTTCTCGAAATTGGACCTACCTAGCTGGACTATGTGTCCCAGGTATGTATACTCTTCAACAAGTGATTCGGGTATCTTATTAAAAATGCGTATGCTCAACCCGACAAATGATTTATGAACCTTCTTTACTCTAAAATATGGCATTACAAATTTGTTTTTATTTCTGTTATTAAAATTGTGTTTCGCTCTTTTTGCTGCATAAATGAATATTATTAAGTTATTCAATATATATTGCGATAGTACTGTGAGAATTGATGTTTCTTCAAATTGTTCTCTTAAGGAAAAGCGAGATCCTATTTGATATATGGCATTGATGATTTAGTTTATGGGATTTTATTGAAATAAAGAATATATTTAAATTAGGACTAGTTATATATATAATGCTTTAACCAATTATGCTAATTTTTAAGGCAATCTTAGCAAATTGTGAATACCCTTTCGTGATCTGCATGCTGGTAAAGGCCACGCCTCACTCGTGCCTGAAGACCCTTCACTTCCTCATCGTAGTTTTTCCATTCGGGCACAATCCGCATTGCTGCTGACAGTTTCGCCTCCTTTGTCATCGGATTATTGCACTGTAACAAAAATAATGTTAAATCGTACCAATATATATGTGCTATACATTAATATTTAGGTCTTTATTCCTCAATCATATAAAAAGCCCAACAGATTAGGCAGAAAATTGGCTTAGAGCCTTAGTTCGACTACAAGTCATTCAGCAAATTGTTTTCGGTCATATCTCTAGATAGATCGAAATTACTTCATTGTACACCACACAGGAAACATAAAGCAGTACCAAGTAAAAGAGAAAACGATACAATGTACAAAAAAGGCGGCCTTATTGCAACACAGCGTTTTCTACCAGGATTTCTACCCGTGGGTTACAGATATTGCTTAAATGTAATACTGTAGGTGGTGTAGGCCGAATACAAATAAATATATCTATCTAAATACTTTTATATATCTATCTTTGTCTCTCTAGCGGATTTTAAGAGTAAATAAATCGAGTTGCTTCTATATGCGACAAACAATTCTCAAAATCAACAAAATTTCTGCATATAGATTGATTTATTGTATAGTCTAGACATCCATCCATGATAAAATTTGGTGCAATTATATCTAAAACGGTTCGACTTAGAAAATGATATTCGTTTTTTTCTACATATTTTTTAAACAATATACGCAGTCTCATCACAATATAGTGCATTATATCATGACTTAATAATCGCCTAGCCAATGGTTGATGGAAACTGATAATTAAAATACACTGATTGAAGCTTTACAAAAATGCGCTTCAATTTAAAGTATTTTTCAAAATCATTTCGTAACGCGGATTATACCTTTACAATACGAATACGTTTATGAAAGAGTTCCTTATACAGAATTTTTAATAATTACAGACAACATTTAATGAGATATTTCCGCTATACTTTGGCAGAGTAGAGGTGAGCTAAAAACGGACTCTACGAAATTCCACCCGCAAGTGGGGGTTGCGGGGGTGTTAACTATTCTCTCATCGCATAAGGCGCAGACTTGAAATTTGGTAGGAATATTCCTTTTGCCGAGTAGAGGTAAGCTAAAAACGGATTTTACGAAATTCCACCCGCAAGGGGGGTTGCGTGGGCGTTATTCGCATGTTTCTTATATGTAAAACAATGTGCCTAACTTAATGAAAATGCTACCCAAAAAACATTCCACGCAGACTAAATCGCGGCTTCAGCTAGTATGTTAATATATATATACAATGTGTTAGGAGACCGTTCCCGAAAACGAAGTGTGATGATAGTACTAATGAAACCTTTGATGATGGGATTGGAAAAAAATCATATTTTTAAAAACTTTTATTACCATTATTTACACTCCATCATGTTAGTACATCTCTACTATCATACGTCTTCGTTTTCGGGAGCGGTATGCGAACACCTTGTATATATGTTTCATTTAATATAACATATGACAAGTACGCATATATCTAAAATTTAACAATTTTAATCACTTGTTTTAATAAAAATGGGTTTTAACGAATAAAAATTAAATAAACTGAGGTATATCTTACCAAATCAATTGTTTTAGCATATGACTTAGATTTATCGTCGCACCATGTTTCACACCACAACCACTCCTGCGGCAAAGACTTTATGGCCACCTGATGGATCATGTTGTTCGGTAAATCTTGATCTGTTAATAAACAAATAAAAATAATGATGCTTCTTTATCATCTACACTAATTAATAGTACATACATACATAGCATCACGCCTTAGTCCAATAGGGGTAGGCAAAGACCACGTCCTTCCACTTGCTACGACCCTTGCATATCTCCTTCGCTTCTTTCATTTTCATTAAACCTATCATATAAGTTCGTTGGTTAGGAGTACTCTTGACCTGGCGCTTAATTAAAAAGTCCTGGATTTGGTCTAGGAACGTTCACCTTGGTCTTCCTCTTCCAATTTTCGCATTCACTCTTGACTCAAAAATCCTTTTTGTCAGTTTCCTTTTATTCATTCGCTCTACGTGCCCAAACCATCTAAGCATATCTTTCTCAATTTTAGTCACTACGAGTACATTTTCTTTTATACCACAGCGTTCTCTTATCACACTATTTCTTACTTTGGCACTAAATTTCAATCCACTCGTACTTCTCAACGCTGTCACCTCTACCGAATTTATTTTACTTTTATGCTTCTTCTGCCATACCAAATCTTCACTACTTTACATAAGTGTTGGCATCAACACTCCTGCATGCACAACCAGTCTGGCCCTTTGAGCTGGCTATTTAATATTAGTGAGTGAATTTAAGATTTATTTCACTTTTGGAAAGACTATTTGTTATGGACGGTTATATGTATAAATATAAAATTCAATTGCTGTTCGTTAGTCTCTGAAACTCGAGAAGTGCTGGACTGATTTCGCTAATTTTGGTTTTTAATTATTTATGGAAGTCCACGGGAGGTTTCAAAAAATAATTTATATAGTGAAAAAAAAAACAATTTCGCTTTCCCTTAAAAACCGTTCCTAACTGTCATACATTTGATGTTACTCCCGTTGTTCAGAAATCAAACTAAATTAAAAAAGGATTTTTTTGGTTTTGAAAGTAAAACGTATTATTCCGTTGTCTTTCAGAAATCTAATTAAATTGTAAAGAACACTCTGCTCTTTTTTTTTGTTTTTGACATTTGACATTGACAACCACCAATTTCTGATTGCAACTATAATATTTTACAGTGTTTGGCGGGAATCTGGGCGTAAAGGTCGCGTTTTCATTTCATTACGAATTCTTTTTGTTCCGGTTAAATTTTGTCCGAATTTTTACTAAAGTTGAAACATTCTGCAATTATCATTCAGCATTTTTATTTATTGATTGTGAGGCGGTGCGCCGGAGTTTTCCGGGTCTACTAGTACGTACATATATATGTATATTGTTATTTACATATGTAAGTAACATAACTATATTTGATTATACTAAAGTGATGTAGTAGCATACTTAAATAATTAATTTAGAATTTATTTATTACACATATATAGGGCCGATCGTGCGATTACCAATGTGGGTCCAAGAGAGTCGCTAAGAAACAAATTCAGTGCAGTTAGCATAATGACAGTTCACTGCATATACATATTAGAAAACTTTTACATACATAAAACTATTGACTCTTTTAATAAGAAGAATGAATGTACTTCATACAACTTAAGAAATAAAAATAAACTTGTTATAAATTCTAGTAGGCTGCATAAAATTGACAACTCAGTTCATGGTAACTGTTTACGTTTCTATAATAAACTCCCAAAAGACGTTTTAGAGATGTTACATACTAAATTCAAAGTCTTTGTTAAAAGAAAATTGATTGAAAAATCACAGTATGATCCACAAGATTACTTAGACGACAGAAACGCGTGTGAGTAAACAAATTCGAATTTTAACATAATAAACTAATATATTGTAATGATGATGGTTAAAAAATACAAAATACCCGACTGAGTTTGTTGTGGGCTCTTCATAGAACAGGGCGTGAAGGAAACCTCGTAACTTTAGATTTTAAGGCGTCCTTTTATACCATTATCAATCGTACATTAGAATTAGTGTGTGGGAAAAAAATATATATTTGACAATTCAAAAGTGCTCTAATAGGCCTACTTAAATAAAGATATTTTGATTTCATTTGATATTAAGATTTTTTGGTACTTAAGTATTAACGCCACCGCAGTTACAGACATGACAATTTTTAAGGTAAGGTTAGTTTTTTTGCTGCGATGTCGTTTCCCAGCGTAATAAAACTAACCTAACATTTAAACTCGTCATGTCTATTCCTGAGGTGGTGTTTATAGGTAAGTATAGTTTTTTTGAAGTTACACTTCTTTTGGCGCGTTACGGTACAATGATGAGGGTAAGTTTTTACGATGCGTGCGCACACCGTCACAAAAAAACCCTGTTAGCTATAGTCAACATTTTAGTTTTTTTAATATTTCATAATTATACAAAATACCCGACTGAGCTTGTTGTGGGCTCTTCATAGGATAGGGCGCGAAGTAATCCTCGTAACTTTAGATTTTTAATCGTCCTTTAATACCATCATCAATCATATATTAGAATTAGTGTGTGGGAAAAAAATATATATTTGACGATTCAGTAGTGATGTAAAGGCCTACTTGAATAAAGATATATTTTACTTGACTTGTTAATTACCTAAATTGGACAGGCTGTTAGGGTCCTGGCTGAGCGCTTGATACTGTCCTCGTAGACGGTCGCCCGCTGCGATGCGTCTGAAACGCTTTAAGTCCACCACGTACAAAGCGCTTATGTGATAACTGCGACCTTGCAGGTGATTTCTCCAATAACCTTGCTTCCAGAACCTGGTTGATAACAATTTTATTTAACAACATACATAATAATCAATTATCAACGTACTTCCTTATGCACTATGGCAGTAACAGTCGACAAAAACATGGAATTATTACTTAAATTGTCACAAGTTAGATCATTGAAATAATACTTGTTTTGCATTTATTAATACAAATCTTTTTAGATGTAATCAAAATTTGAAGTAAAACTTCTTTACGCAAGCTTGACTTGGGCAGTAGGGCGGAGCATGTGTGACGAAAACGTTACGCAAACCGTGATCGGGCGATATGTAACACGCACCGACACGCACTATTATATTAACATTATTTGTCTTATTTTAATGCATGATTTTCTTTTCTTTTGTAACAAAAATAATAATAAATATAACACGGAAGAGAGAGTTCCTCTAATACTTATTATGCTTAAAAGAAGGCCTCAGCCACGATATGTCATTATTGTAATTTTTATGAAATAAAATAATTTTTCAAGTAAACTATAACATTACGTTTTAACAATAAGAGTAAAATTATGTTACATAAAAAATTTTCTTTTTCAATATTTTTTAAAAACTTCTTGCGATTTTGCTCCATTTCACATTTTTTTTCGTGTTTATTATCAAATTACGATATGGAATAGGGAATTAAGAAAATAGGATTGCAGTGATCGCCTTGCACAAATGAGGTATACATCCATATAATCGGTCATATTCTAGGCACTTCAAAATGGTATCGTACTATCAACAGACACAATAACACTTGCTCTGTCGAAGACCGGAAAAGATCGAGACGGCTGTTAGAACTGCTAAGGCTGTTAATGCTGTTAAAGCCAGAATTCGTCGAAACCCCCTTAGGAAGCAAAAATCTTATCGGATGTTATAAAAGAAGACCTGAAGCTCGGTGATTATCGTCGATATACATACCATCAATTTTTACAATTAAAGAGAGTGGATCGCTCAAAAGACCTTCTGTCGCGATACGCAGATGAAGGGCACAGAAATATCCATTTACCGATGAAATTTTATTCACGATTGCGCAGTACGCTCACAGTTCTAACGAAACTAATCAAGTGGTCGAAAAGGTACAACATAATCATTGTCCTGCATCAACGCTAGCTTGGTGGGGCGTGTCTTATCAAAGAGTCACAAAACTACATTTTTGTAAAACGAAGTGTAACTTTAGCCAAAGCCCAACAAGCTTTTCGCTCAGCTCATGTGGAAAGTGACAGCAGCGATTTATACGACATTATATCTTGAAAGAATTATTAATATAATTTCAGAAGAACGTCATATTTCGCAGTTATATATTGTCAAGTTTATTTCCATGAAATTATAAAGTGTAGCTTTTGTTCAATTGTACAATTTTTGTTCCAATATTTCATCGGGAACGTAATAATCCGTAAGTGTAATATCAAATTGATCCAAAACAAATGCGGTGCAGATTTTTGAGTAGAAAGATAATACCTGAAACCCTCCATTTCCCTTCTACTATCACAGAACGGCGTATAACCGTACGGTGCTCCTCCTAGGTCTAAATCGACCAGCTCTTTCAAATCTGCGCGGACAATCTGTAAAATGAATTTGAAACTTATTTTTTATACAAAAAACAAATGTGGTCACTCATATAACCACGGACAAATAAGAGTGGGTGCGGCTGTGTATGTGCGTGTATGTGAATGCGTATGTGCGAAAGTGTATATTAGTTAGCCAAAAACAAGAAAAATAGTTATGGAGATAAACGAGATGTACGTTAAAGAAAAAAGTGTGTGCGTACACACTATACAGAAGTGAAACTTCTTTGGCAAACTAATTTTGAAGTCCTTATATTATATTATATCTATACAAATTTAAAACTTTAGATTTCCGAAAATTAGAGGGAGGGAAAAAGGAAGATATGTTAAGAATTGAATCAATGTAGGAATTTAATTTCAATTAATACAAATAATTTACTGAAATTTCAAATGACGATTTTTTAATCAAAAGGTCGCTTGTTTTTTGTGAATATTAAAAATTATTAATTACATTTTTTTGAATTTAAAATTTAGTAACGAAATTTAGAATTTATGATATATTTTTATTTTATATTTTATGTATAATAGTATATAAACAGTTATATATTTTATGTAGTGGTAAACTAAAATGCCACATGTTATTTGCAAATATCAAAACTACCTAATTCCTATAAACGAATAAGCATAAAACGCTGCTCATCTTCGTAACGCTAAACATGCGTTTCATTCGTAAAAATTTTATCTTCATGGACCTAAAGAAGTTTCACTTCAATAATAGAGTGGTCACAAATAGTCCAATATAAGTATGTAGCAGCCCATTAACGTCCCACTACTTGGCACAGGCCTCCTCAGTCCAAGGAGCGAGGGTTTTGCATCATTGTTCTAGTGGTTAGCATGTTCGACAACAGACATGAGGTCCTGGGTTCGAGTCCAGAGTCGGAACAATTCAAAAATCAAAATTTAGTTTTCTATTAAGATATTCTCAATATTTGCCCGAAGTTGGCGGTGTGATCCGCCCCCCTGCCTCAGAGAGCACGTTAAGCCATCGGTCCTGCGCCTGATCTCTCTCCGGTCGTGTCGGATTCCCGTCACATCGGACTGTGAGAGCGAAGGAATAGTCCAATATAATATAGTGATATATACCTGGT
This sequence comes from Elymnias hypermnestra, assembly GCA_015832385.1. Taxonomy (NCBI): domain Eukaryota; kingdom Metazoa; phylum Arthropoda; class Insecta; order Lepidoptera; family Nymphalidae; genus Elymnias; species Elymnias hypermnestra. The sequence continues at coordinate 764,947 of JACTOM010000043.1, forward strand.
CAGCATCGACGAAGATGATCTTCTTGACCTGCAGAGGGAACAACACGTCCAGGAACAGTATCTTGTAACCCCAGATGGTACGCTGGCGGTCTCTCTGCCGTTGTAACCATCGCGGCCACTGATACTGCACTAACTCGTACTGGAACCCGTACTCTTGAGCCATGTACGGTAAGATGTCCTAAACAATGTGAGAAAAGTTTAAAGAAATGGCAATTCTCGTAATAACGTGGCAGTATATATTGACAGCCTCTACTTATACAAACCCAAGTACAAAATCATAATTTTGTAAGACAGTGTTGCATAAATAAATTATTAATGCAGCAACTTCCCTTTTTAAGCATCATGCATTAATTATGTGATTTAACAAAAAAAACGACGACCTAAGTTAATAAATGAGGTCACATAATCATCGAAATTACAGAAACTGTCAAAATATCCAAAAATGAGTTGAGCATTTTGGTTTAGTTTTCGAAGATGACACTTGATGTTAATAACAGTTATTTCTCAAATAATTAAATTTAAGTAATTGATGATGGATTTAAAAATTGTATATCAAGGTTTAAGGGTTTGTCTTGTATTTAATACCAAAAGTTAGTACTAGATAATGTAGGTATTGACCTAATATTTTATATTACTTCTTTATTAATAATACTAATACCTTAAGCGAGGGGCTGAGATAGTTCTTCAAAAACCAGAATTTGACAGGGGATTTGGTATTTTTGAGGACCGACAGCATCATGATTCGCAGGAAACGCTCGTAAAGATGTCCCGAGGCCACAGAAAACACGTTAATAGTTTCATCTTGTGCTTCAGCCTCTTCGCCTCCTCCGAATGAACTGTTAAAATCCATATATAATACAAAATACAATTCACTCTCTATTTCAAAATCGAAATTAAAAAATATATGTAACAAAGTAAGATATCAAAGCTCTATTGAATGAGTCTTCTAAAGTGTAAAGGTAAAAGTTAACTAGCAGCCCATTAACGTCCCACTACTGGGCATAGACTTCCTCACTTATATGAGAGAGGGTTTTTCTTAGAGCATAGACCCATCACACTGCTCCACTGCGGATTGACAAGCATAGTACACAAATGTACTCTCTATTCCTTCACCCTCATAGTACAACGTGACGGCAATCCGACAAGACCGGAGAGAGATCAGGCGCAGGACCGACGGCTAAACGAGCTCTCCGAGGCACGGGGGTGGATCACACCGTTACATTTTTCCCAATTTCGGGCAAATATAGAGAAAACCGTAATAGAAAACTCAATATCGATTTCGAATTGGCCCAACCCGGGGCTCAAACCCAAGACCTCATGTCTGTAGTCGAATATGCTAACCACTAGACCAATGAGGCAGTCTTACTTTGTTCTAAAGTATACGTAATCTAAATCTAAGAGGATGACTTCAAGCCTTGGGGTAAGAAGAAATCACTATAAATTCAATCAAACGCACATCATATCCTTGTCCTTCACGAAATATATCATTTGTTTCAATAAGTATTCATATTTAAAATTTAAGATGAAAGATTTTTAGTATACAATGAGACTACTCGAAATATGTGTATGTGTGTGTGTGTATATCCTTGGAAATCGAAGTAGTACATACATACATAGCATCACGCCTCATTCCCATAGGGGTAGGCAGAACCAAAACCTTCCACTTGCCACGATCCTTGCATATCTCCTTGGCTTCTTTCATTTTCATTAAACCTTTCATACAAGTTCGTCGGTTTAGAGTACTCTTGACTCATAAATCCTTTTTGTCAGTCTCCTTTCATTCATTCTCTCTATATGCCCAAACCATCTAAGCATACCTTTCTCAATTTTAGTCACTACATCTTCATTTAAACGAAGTTGTAGCAATAAAATTATTTTAAATTCTTCGTCTTAGCTCGAAATTTTTACCTTCCCCATTGAGATTAGTCTTTGAATTTGCAGTGAACTTGGAAGGACAGAGAAAGTATGTTTATACACTATAAATACATCCATATCGAAGGTGTGTTTTTACCTTGCTATAGAGTTCCAAATGCCACCGGAGTTCTTATCATCATTCTCAACGAGCAGGTCTAGATGTTGCTTGTCAGGTTTCTTGCTAACTCTCAGTTTAATCACGTGACTACGGAAAGAACTCATCAAGACCTGTATATCTTCGCTGCCTGCTGGCGTGTCTGTGTTTTCGTGACTATAACAAATAATCATGTATAATATGCTAAACGTGCAATTATAAAATTTTGTATCTATAGACAAAAGATATCTATATCAAAGAATAAGCAAGGAATCAATAATAAATGAAATTTCACATGTATCAGCTAATTGGGTTTGTTTTGTAATTAATTGTATTAGGAAAGTCCTTTAAAATGTTTCTCAATTATATTTTGTACTATGGCCCTCTAAATAGCCTTTAGGAAGTATATTTCATGTCTAAAAAAAGCATTATTTATTAAATACTGACAATGATAATAAAATACACAATTTTCTTACATGGAAAGAATATTACAATAGAATATTACAAGAAAATATATTTGAATGAAGAGCACATGCCTGTGAATATTAACAAATGAAATTTCATCAACTGAGATAAAAAATATAATAGTGTTATTTTTTGATTGTAGTACAAGAATCAAAACGTATGTAAAAGGTTTTTCTTTGGTATTATACAATAAAAAAACAATCATATCAAGTGGGGTAGGAACTCACCCAACAATTTCATATATGTCATCAGAACGTCCAGGTCTCAAACGCATTATCCATGCTCCAGGATTTGCCTTCAGCTGGAAATAACCCAGGTTTGCCATCACGATTGTGTCCATTGTCTCTGGTCGGTCACGTGTACCGAGAACCAGTTGCAATCCACGAGGAGGAGTGCCCAGGGTTGTGTCCCATGCATGTCCCTCTAATAAAAGATATTCCAACTCGAATTCACTAAAAAAAAAAAACATTTTATTTTTATACATTAAATGATATTATGGTGTCAGAGATTTAGTAATGTAAAAATATAATCTTTCAAACGTTGTTTTTGAGCAGGCTCTCAAACAATGATTAAACTATAATAAATTTATTGACTGTGTATTCTTATTATTATTATATTATAGTACGCTGCAGAGTATGGGTAGTGAAAGCGCTCAGTAGAGCAGCCGAGGCCAATATGGCTGCGCCCATGTCTAGCTGTTCCATTTACATCGTGGTTTGATAAAATCACAGAATATTATTTCCTTTTACCATGTTTTTTATTAAACTTTAATTCTAGCAATACCAGAGACTTATAATTGGTGCATATATGTGAATAATGTTTAATTTCACTCTGATCTTTGTAAATGTCATATATAAAAACGAAATGCTGTTCGTTTGTCTCGTTTAAACTCGAGAGCGGTTAGACTGATTTGGCTAATTATCGTTTTGAATTATTTATGGAAGTCCAGGGTAGATTTATAATATGAAAAGACTGCTTGAAATATAGTAAAAACAACAATTTCGCTTTCCAGTAGAAACTATATCTACCTGTCCAACATTTGATGTTCATTCCGTCGTTTACAAATCAATCAAATTTTTAAGGTTATCCAGAAATTAAATTAAATTTAAAAGAGAACTTTGTTTTGGGTTACATTTTCAAACGTTTGATGTGCGTTCGGTCGATCAGAAATCAAATTAAATTTTAAATAATTCTATTTTACATTGGTTTATGATATTTCACATTGACAACCATTCGGGAACCTGGGCGAAGGTCGAATTCTTTTTGTATTGACCACCTTTTTTTATAAAGTTGAAAACGATATGTTCTGTGTGTATTTGATTCGATTTTTGTCACTTCTACTGCCAGTTAGTTGACTGTTTAAAAATTACATTGAAACATAGCTTATGGCGACAAACCTATGAACAAGTGAGTCAACGTCAGCCAAACGTATGTTGTCAAGATCGTAGACAGACTTGACGCACTCCACCAGCCAATTTGTAGGGGTCCTCAGTTCCAACGAGAGTAGAGGGGCATGTGGTAGACGGGAGAAACGAGCAATGGCTCCAGCCGTTTGAGCTCCAGAGGATGTGAACTGCAGCTCTGGTTCCAATACGTAGCGATAGAAACTGTGAAAATCATTCAGAATTAATCAAATTCCAAATATTCTTTATTCCAGTAGAACATTACACCACTTTTGAATCGTCAATTATAATTTTTCCATATATTATTACCAATGTGCGATTGATGATAATTATTTGATTAAAATTAATATAACACAGACGGGCGTCCTGTCTTGTCTAATCATCAACACAATAAAAGCCTTGATTTATTTTATATCGATTGGAGCCATTCATTCCCCCCCCCCCCCCCCCCCCCCCCCCCCCCCCCCCCCCCCCCCCCCCCCCCNCCCCCCCCACACACAATTTTATAGTTTAACCCTTTAGTTACTGAGGGGACTTCTGAGTCCCTATGTAAATTACCAGTACCAGAGTAAACCAATGAATTCGGACACGTTTTTGTAGTACAATATAAAAAAAATCCGCTAGATGGCAGGACCTCTCTAATTGAGAATATTATTATAAAACAACAACATATTGGTTCATCTGTCACCATTGCTTTTATTGTTTTAAGTCTGTGAGTTCGACACATTTTCCAAATTCATACTTTCAGAACTTCCCAATGATATCATGGCGTGTAAGTTTTTTATTAATAAAATATTATATGATTAAGAGTAACCTTCCTTAAATCGACAGAAAAGATGTATAAAGAAACCAAACTAATAACATAATTAATAGCTACAAATACCACACATGCATTCTTATTCGAAAAATAATAAATAAAGAACTTCATACATATATAAGCCTCACAACTAAGAAGTGCAAATAATATAACTCTACGGAAATCGAGAATCAATTATGGCAAGAAAAATATTACGTTTGAAAGGGCTCAAATATATAATAAACTTCCCAATGCTATTAAGGAAACCAAAAGTATAATAATAAAAAAAAAAACTAAAATTTTACCTATTAAATAATTAAATAGCTTTAACTAAAAACCTAACTAATTATTATTTGTCACATCCAGTTAAGCAGTATCAATATTTTACACTATTGACCTTGTATTTGTTTATTTTGTTTTACTGTATATTAATAACCCGTGTTTCACTAATTTGACCACCTCTAAAAATTTATTATTTTCTTTTTTTAAGTAGTAATAAGATTGTTAACAGAAATGTATCGTCGAAAGTGCAGTAATTTTTATCATGTATTAGCCTAAGTTTCCATATAAGTGAATATTATATTCTTTATGGAAATAAATGCCTTAAACAACAAAATCATTAAATGTATTTGACATTTCTAGAACGTCTTCTGTATAGAACGCGTTATAGAAACGTATAAGGTTACCTTTAAAAGATTGTCAATTTTATGCAGCCTATTAGATGTTTTCTTAAGTTATTGAATATATTCATATTCATCTACAATTTTACGCTACATTAGTTGATGTCACCCGTGACGCTAAATCCGGTGGTACTTCGGACAACGTATATTGCTGTCCAAAGAGGTGCCAGTCTTATGGGCACCCATCCATTTGCCTCAGATGGCGCGTTTTAATTACTTTCATTTATATTATTGTTAAGTTTATATAGAATGTCAAATTAAAAATTAATGTAAAATATACCTATTGTAAAGTAAAAGTATCAATCAAATACAATCTGACATGGATGGCACATAATATTAATTTTTTTTACAAATTACAGATTCAAAAATTATAAATTCACGTCCACTTCATAATTAAAATTACAATTTGATAAAAAGCTTTTGATTAAATGGACAACTTTTTATATATTTTTTGTTTATAAGAGAAAATGTTTCATACCTTTTCAGTGGCATATCAGAATTTTTATCCTGAGGGCTGAGGAATAACTGCAGGCGGCAGTTCACTACTCGTCGCAGTACCAGTAGCAATGGTGCCAGACGTTGAGCTGCTGTCGAAGCGGGGTCTACTACTGCCACTATCTGTCAAAATCAAAATATTCTGTATTCAAGCATGCTCAAAAGCACTTTTGGTCTCTTGATAACAAATCTATTATCGGTTCAGAAAGTTAATTATGCTGAAATTGTTGTCGGTTACGATGAGCTTTTGTGTGCACCTGTAATCAAGTCCAAACATTTTTATTATCTTATATAATCTTAAACATCACGATATGCCTTTTGTAAAATTAATTTTTGACATATTTCTTATCTTTATGTAGAGATAAATCCAAAACTGATTGGTATCCTATTAAAACTACATATGCTCACAACCCGACAAATTATTTCTGAACTTTCTTCACCCTTAAATATGTCATTACAAAATTATTTTTATTTCTTGTTTTTAAACTGTGTTTATTGAAACGATATAAAAAAAATAAAAATCTAATTAAAATGTCAAATATATATCTCTATATATGTATATACAGAATAGCTGTTCCCGGGCATGTTACCCGCGTAGTATCTGATTCCATGGATAATTGGGGAAAACCAGATTCAATTATTTAGCTAAACCATTGAATCTATTTGGACAAAAGCCGAACCAGTACAGTTCAGTAAATTATGTATATAAAGACATCTGTTAATTACTTTATATTCATATAAATGCAGTCGCGAAAGCAAGAAGAGCCTATTTATACCCGAACCCGTTTAGGAGTACAAGGACTTATTCATCATTCATACAGCATAATCAGCTGCTTTTGTGCAAATTATTTATTTGTATTATTAAAGTATTGGTTAGGTCCTTCTTGCATACGTGGCTTCAATATACATACCTCAATAGCCGCTTCATCTTGGTAAAGCGGGGGTAACTCAATAACCGAATGTTCGGTACGAAGCCCCATCGGTAGAGGGGTGCGGGCAAGGGGGCTACGAGCCGCTAACACCGATATCACTTTCATATAATTATCCGTAGATAATTCCACCGTGTCCTCTACATCTAAAAATATTTATATACGGTAAGGTAAGTAACAGCCCATTAACGCCCACTGCGGATTGGCAAGCATAGGACACAAGTATACTCTCTATTTCTTTACTCTCATAGTCCGACGTGACGGCAATCTGACACGACCGGAGAGAAATCAGGCGCAGGACCGACGGCTTAACGTGCTCTCCGAGGCACGGGGGTAGATCACACCGACAAAGTTTTCCCAACTTCGGGCAAATATAGAGAAAATCTTAATAGAAAACTCAATATCGATTTCGAATTGACGACTCGAAGCCAGGTCCAGGACCTCATGTCTGTAGTCGAACATGCTAACCACTAGACCAATGACTGCCTCATTGCATGCATATATAAAATTAGTAAGGGACAGACTAAAATGAAAAGGACAGGAGTTGCCAAAAGATAAGTAGAACATAAAAAATAAAGTCAAATACTACTTATTACAATTACTATCCTGCACTAACTTAAACTCATTACATAGAAGGAAATTTTTACATTTTATACGTGAGCTTTAAAATAGATGGCATTGTACACTTTTTTGCAAATGAATTTAATTGACATTAAAATATTAAGCGTCGAAGATAACTACAAATATTTATTTAAAATTAAAATGACGAATTGTAAATAAAAATGCCACGTGTTTTTTCTCTTATATTAGAATTATGTATTTAATTTTGTTTTTAAAATTTAGAAAAGACAATTTGTGAATTATTTGTAAGTATTAAAACTACCTAAAACGAATTAGCATAAAAAAGCGCTGCACATCTTCGTGACACTAACCACGAGTTTCATCCGAAAAAATTTTACTCTCATGCGCCTAAAGATGTTTTACTTCAAAAATCCAAGTTTAAGAAAACTCTTCGAACACGAGTGGATTAATAAAAAGTAATCGAATATTTGCGTATAATGTGAGAGCGTGATCTAATAATAGGCCTATATATAAAAATAGGCGTACCTAAAATTCATCATATTGACCTGCAAATTATTTACAGGACATATAATATTAATGTTAAACATAGTCAATAACGTCAATAGTTTTGACTACAATGTATAAAAAATATAGCGTTATTATTTGACAAGTTTACTCACCGTCATCATCGTCTAGAACCTCATTTGATATAGTTTTCTTCTTCATAAAAACTTCAGATAACTTATCGCCGTAAACTTGGTTACTGTACCTAAAAAGTCACAAATACATTTGCTAAATATATGTCATTCATACTTTTATTTCAATAACCGAAAAAACTGACGAACGTCGTCAGTTTTATTTAATGTTATACCATTTGAGAAACAAACAATTTAATAATAAATACTTATAAAATAACTATACATATAAGTATAGACATATTATAATTATACGTTATATTATAATATAGCCAGTAAATTTTAATTTTTTATTTCATTTCAAATCAATACCTAAGAAAAATATTTCAACAACTGTTAGCTTAAAGTTTCAATTTCTCTAGAAAAAAAAAAGAAATGGAGGCAAAAATATTACAAAAAAAAAATTTATATGTCGGAGAATAAGAGAGAAGGAGAGAGCATAAAGCATACGGCACAGAGTTCTCCGCCGACATCTTTATTTATGACATCAATAATTCAATTTCCATACTGTGGGCTTTTACACTTTATTAATTAACTCAGATTATAATGTTCAATCACATAATGTTCCCGATATCAATTTACACAAAGTCATTAATAATAATAACTAGGAACGCGAGTTTCAAAGGTCGACCGCACCGGTGGGCCGTCACCCAAGAACTAGGGAGACATGCGCCGGATTGTCACTTATTGACTCTGCCTCACGCCGATAGACAGATGGTGCCAGCGTTCTATAGACTATTGCACTCCGACATATATAAATTAATTGCTGTCAAACATTTGATGTCTGTCTAGTCGTTCCAAACCAATTTAAAAGTAGAATTTAAATTTTCAAAAATGCTTTTGTTTTTTTTATTTTTGTTTTCATATATGAATTTGACAATCAAAAATTTCTGTAATAATATTTTCGGGGCTTTGGCGGGAATCTGGACATAAATTCTTTTCATTGGGGTTAGGTTTTGACCCTTTTTTTAACTAAATATGAAATATTATGCAATTATTATTGAGCATGTTTATTTTTTTATTCCGAAGTGGTACGAATCATGTTTTTTTTTTAGGCGCTGGGAAATGCATTTACGCACCCCGACTGAAGGTCGGGAGTGTGGGACTCGGCGAGGGTAGGTACAAACTCGCAATACCCACTAAAACCCAGCGGGACCGCCATCAACTATGTGTGGGGAGCCAGAGGTTCGTATGAGGCATTCCTCTCTGGCCCCCCGGTTGCAGCTCACAGATATTCTAAAGGGGGAGGAGTTGTACGAATCTCCGCCTCTTGTTTCCTGCACCCCTTCGTCGGGGCTGGAGTGCTTCGACGGCATTCACCCTCTCCCTTTGCCGTTCCTCCTTAAGCGAGATGACAGTCTCGCAAAAGGAGGCAACCGCTCTCCAGGCCTGCTCGCTGGTAAGTATTGCTCCTATTATACTTGCCAGTGAGAGGTCTGTGCCGATCAGCGACGTCAAAATGAGTCGCTGAGGTCCCCAGGCGGGAAATTCTGCCACAGTGTGGTGGGCTATGTCTGACGAGGCACCACACTCGTGACATCTTGCCGACGGTTCACAGCCAACAGTTTGGTACGGATATTTGCCGAAGCATTCATGACTGGTAAGCACCTGTACCAACCTGTAGGAGAGCGATCCGTGCTCTCTATCCAGCCATTTGTCAAGATGAGGGCAGATCGCCCCTATTATGGCCCCGCCCGCTACTGGGGACCCGAGATCCTCCTTCCATCTTTGGGTCAAGGCTCTGTTAGCTAGAACCCTGACCCTCCCTATCTCGTCAGCGTCTGGTGATTCCCCTCTGGTTCTCGCGGCTACTCTGCACTGGTAATCAGCCGTAAGAACTTCCGCTCTGAGCTCCCATGGGGGATCACCTGCCAGGAGTGTCGCTGCCGTCCATGACACTGTACGGTACCCCCGTATAGCTCTGATCGCTATAATCCTCTGGGACCGCCGTAATAGAGTTTTATTCTTTGTGGTTAGGGCGTTGATCCACACAGGTGCTAGCTAGCGACGCTGCTGCATTGATGAGGCGGGGAGTCAGCTGAGCGAAGAGAGCCCGGAAGTTCCACCGGCCGTCAAGTATTAGACCCAGGTACTTCATCTGGGTCTTCAGTTCCACAACCGCATCTCTCAGGGTTATTACTGCACCTCGTGGAGGACCCCTACGAGCTCCGTGAAAGAGTAAGGCTTCCGTCTTGGTAGCAGACACTTTCAAACCTAAACTGCGGATTCTATCGACTACCAAGTCCGTTCCGACTTCGGCAAGCAGAGCTGCCTCCTCGTAATTCCTTCCCCGTGCTGTGACTAGAGTGTCATCAGCATAACATAAAATGCTCATCTCGGAGAAGAGTGGGCATCGTAAGAGCCAGTCAAATCCTAGGTTCCACAATACGGGCCCTAGCACTGACCCTTGCGGTACACCGCAGTCAGCTCTGTGTCGGAACATGCGACTACCACTCTCCCACAATATCTCTTTATCCTGGACGTATACCATCAATAGTCTCTTCAGATATGAGGGCACTCTGTGGTAATGAAGTGCCCCCAGTAGTGTCTCATGAGGGAGGCTATTAAAGGCGTTCGCTATGTCTAACGAGACCGCCAGGACTACCTCCCCTCTGTTTGTTGCCTCCGATGTGAGGTTCTTTAGGGTCTCCATCGTAGATTGGCCTCTACGGAAACCAAACTGAGAGTCTGAAAGACCCGGCCCTTCCCCCTCTAGATGTTGGGTGAGACGGATGGCGAGGATCTTTTCGAATGCCTTGCCCACTTCATTTAGAAGGACGATCGGCCTATGTGCGCTCGAGGAATTAAATGGACGGTCTCCTTTCCGCAACAGACAAAATCGTCCGACCTTGCAAGTCTTCGGGAACTGTCCAACAGATAGGCACTCATTGAAGAGTTTCCGTAGCCATCCGCTCAGGTATTGAAGTGCTAGGAATAGAACCTTGCCTGGAATGCCATCTGGGCCGGGCGCGGTTATACGAATCATCTTATATATTATAATAAAAAGAAGTTTATGGTAAAAGTAGGTCTAAATGAGGAATAAACTAAAATTTCGTAATGTACGAGTACATCTAGCTTTCTAAATTAGCAAGTTTTACCTTTCGAGGAGTACGAAGTCATCAAGCGAGAATTCTTCTTTTGCTGCAAATGGTCCAATAAGCCTAGAGTTGTGTACCACTGCTCGTTCACTTGTACGTAAACGCAAACTGCGTGCGCACAGAACACGTGACGCTTTCAATACCCAGTCGTACTTATTCAGTGCCGGAACCAGTTCGGGCTGCGAATACAATATGAACTCTATAAAAATGGCTGAATAACTAACGACGTTATAGAATAAATAGTAAAACAAGGTAACTGAAAGAGGTTTAAAAGCCCATTTAACTCTTTCACTACGGCTGACGTTTTATTAAGTCTTCCATAAAACGTTTAACCATACGACTAACATAATATTTCGTCATTACAAAGTCGCAACTATACAAGGAGAGTTCAGTGACAGACCGTTGTCATATACGGGAATATTTGAAAACATGACGCTGTTTCACAACGGGGAAAAAATACTTATTACACATGTATTCCATATACGAGTACACGTACCATCTTAGTGTTGTTAAAGTTAAGATTTGTAACTTTACTTATTCTTTAGCTACTCTTAAAATGTAACTGGTATGGTGAAGCGGGTTCTTCTGTTACGAGCCTATACATGCTTATTTGAAGGGCCCTGCCATGGACATTATATTGTAAAACCCAAGAAAAGAACAATAAACGATTTTTTATTCTTTTCATTTTTCATACATAGATGTGTGATATGCTATGAGCTAATTAAGTATGTTAAGTGAATTGAATATTATATAAAATTTTCTGTGAAAGTTACATTTAGAAGACGCTAATGAACTCAAATTGACGTATATTTGTTTATTTTCCACAAATTATTTTGTATTGCCTGTGGCAACACGTATTGTTGACTATATAATTGAACTTAATATTACAGCAACTGCAGAGAACGAATGTATTTTATGAGACATAATAATAATAATCATTTATTTCAGACGATAAAGATCCATAAAGTGTTAGTAAAAATTGATTAATATTAAACTTAAAATAGAATTGAATTGAATTATTTTATTTATTTTCTCCACATTACAATACATTATAAAAAAATTGTTACTAGTAACAATATAAATTATGTGCAGTTTATAAGACTGCTGCCTGAACTAGATTAAATCTGTGCTTCAGGTCACCAGGCCCTTTACTGGTTTGTAACATTTGGTATTATTGTTCTAGTTATACATCTTAAATATAGAAGAAACAATAACTAAAATTTTATAGTCTTGCAAAATTAGCTTCGTATTCATGTTGTTTTTATTGAAAAAAACTATACAATTTCAATTTTATTTTTTTAACTTTTTGGTATACATAGTCATACAAAGTTTCCTCTTAAATAAACTTTTCAGTAATAAAAAATTAAAAGTACATTCATACAAAGTACACATGTAATGTTAATAACGAGTCTCACCATTATATCGCAGTCCATCCTTTTGTGACAACCTTCATCTTCTAGAAGTTGGACGACATACTTGGTAGCTTTTACTGGTTCCAAAGTAACGAGGGCGGCCACAACAACCTTATTAAGCGTTTGATCTAAACTAGACGTACCATCTACATTCGGTATAAAAGCTACTCGAATACCACCCGATTCTCTCTATGAAATAATTAAAATGGGATAAATCATTAACGTTATTGATATCCTTCTATGATAACATAGATATTATTATATCGACAAATAGACAATAATACGGCCTCACTGGCGCAATGGTGCGAGTACTCGCTTCACTAGCAGAGGTACTGGGTAGAGGGCTCAATTTCCGGCAAGGCAGATTCAAGTCTCAAAAAATAAAGGCAGAGCTAAGTGAAGAATTGTGGGGGACGTCGGCCGTTGCTAGCTACCACCCTACCATAAGCCAAGCAAAATATTTGCGTTCCGATGTGATACTGTGTAAAAACCAGAAGAGGTAAATTACCTCTTACCAGGTTAGCGTGCTTCCATCTTAGACTATATCATCATTTTCCATCAGGTGGGTTAACAGTAAAGACAATTATGAGTCATAAAAAAATGTGTCAATCATAAGGTAAGGTAAGTAGCAGCCCATTATCGTCCTACTGCTGGGCGCTGGCTTCCTCACTGAGGGTTGACAGGCATAGTACACAAGTGTACTCTCTATTCCTCCACATAGTCCGATGTGACGAGTCCAACACGATCAGAGAGAAGTCAGGCGCGGGACCGACGGCTCAACATGCTCTCCGAGTCAAGGGGGTGATTCACACCATCATGTTTCCAACTTTGGGCAAATATTGAGAAAATCTTAATAGAAAACTCAATATCCATTTTTTAATTAACCCGACCCGCAGCTCGATCCCAGGACCTCAATCTGTGGTGGACCAATAAGCAAACCACTAGACCAATGAGGCAATCATCAATGACACATACACTTTATAATATTCTTGCATTTCCTTTTTCAAATATCCACTCAAAAAAAATTGTAAAAAGCTGACTATCAGTAATCACTGAAAATTAAACATAGGAACTCGAATATTTATCATTTATTGTGAAGTTACTTCACTGTTTCATTAGTTTTAATATATGACACTTAATTTATTATGTACAATACATAACAGTAAATATATTATTAAATAACAAAAATTGTTTATAATAGTTCAATATTATAATTGTTATATTATATTATATAACTTACCATAAAGGTTATTGCATTCCTTAATAAATCTCGAGATTCTTTGATACTCAAATCGCCCACAACCCAAATGGTTTGCGTAATTTTCTCTGGTTTTCCCGGTTTTGTGAAATACTTCAATATAGGTAGCGACGTTGCCAACGCATCGCGACCTAGAAATAATTTATTTCTCAATAAGTACAAAAAAATACTGTTCAGCTGGTGTTAAGTAACTCACGTCAATCATAGACATTTTTAGAACCAATGGAACTACCTCTGCTTGTCTCGGGTTCGTCTCGATTTGAATTACGATTTGATTACGGGCCTCGGGGCATTTGTCCTATTACTCGGGCTTAGCCTCGAGCATCACGCGGATCCTAGGTAATTTATTTTTGCCGGTAATGTCAAACGGGCTAATTTCCGCCGGCGACGTCAGCGGGACCATCCAGATCTAGTCCAATGAAGTCACTCCAGGTGTAGCCACTACCGGCGCGTCGTCTAAGCCGTCATCACGCACATCAGATGGTGGTTACAGGGACGCCCTGTGTTTGCCACGCTAGGGTGGTGGCTGGCAATCCCTTGGAGGTGTGTGGCAGGTAGGCAGAGCATACTCTTCGCCGGCTGGCGGACGAACACCTCCACGGTGGGCGTCCTGGTATCGTGGTATATTACGTCATTCCTGACGTACCTCGAAACTCTTTCTATCATACGTAGGCTCTTGTTTTGCTGGATTTGCAGCCTTCGTCTCTGGTGACGCACTGAGTGCGGCAGGGCCCACATATGTCTGTCTGGGTCGATCTGTCTGGGTAAGTCACCGTGTCCGCCAGGCGCACTACTTCTGCGTTGACGGTTAAAGACTATTATTTGCCAAACAGCGCTACAACTTCAATCCAAGCAAAAAAGCACAGCAAAGCTATGCTAATAATATTGAAGACGTCAAACAATAATACCCAACTTAGTTTGTTGTGGGTTCTTCTAAACAGAGTGTGAAGCAAGACCCTTATTTTTGCCTTTTAAAGCCTTTTTTAATATAGTCACCAACAAGGTAAAGGTTACTTACAGCACAGTGTGTTAAACAATATTAAAATATACTTCAAACAGGATAATATTTAGTAAATTACATATTCATACTGAAAATGTTTTAACCTGTATTATTTGGTATGTTTACATAATTAAAACAATTCATATTAATGTGAAAAATAAAAAATATATACAACAGTATCAACTTATAAAATTATCACTTACCGGTCAAGTGTAGAAGGCGATGAACCTTGTCCTCCGTAAATAATTCTGTAGTTGAGGGAACTCCAGACAAGTCCAAATATTGCGAAGATTCCGATGCCAAAACTCTGCGATTTAACCTGATAATATATTGAGAATTAACAAAAGTATATAATACATACGGAGAATTAACTGTGTGCAGTATAAGATGGTGTTATATCAATACAAAAATAGTAATAATTTCCAAATTTAAACAGCATTAGTTTACTCGGATACAATACTACAAGTATTGTATTCACTATATTAGTAACATTCATTTTTTTTACATAATCCTATAAAAATTTATATCTAACATTAATACAATCTCTCGTATTTTTGATCAGTAATTTTAAATCTTAATCCCTTGTGTGTGTGTGTGTGTGTGTGTGTGTGTGTGTGTGTGTGTGTGTGTGTGTGTGTGTGTGTGTGTGTGTGTGTGTGTGTGTGTGCGCGTGCGTGCGTGCGTGCGTTTTGGAAATTGTTTCTACCTTTGATTGTTATAATACTTTCAGCTTCAACCCGTTTTTTTTTAGAAAGGCGATAGCACGAAAATTGTTGTAGAACAACAGAACTCCCTCACTCATTCATTCATTAACTCACTAATCAAGTGATTATTAAACTATTCGCGATGGACTTGAAATTAAGAAAATGATGTCACTGCTAAATTTTAACTTTTCTAAATACATAATTATATAAAGCTGTCTGGAAGAAATTGATGCCTAAAATAAAATTACGATGTCTGCTTCTTTGCGCATCGACTTTTTTAAACCATGAACTATGTATTTATTCTTATTTCTTTTTTAAGGTGTACAATAAAACTATACCTTTCTACAAAGAGTCTATCTATTATGCAACAGAAAATATGTTAATTTAATTACACACACATACACACATGCACGCACACGCACACAACCACTAATATTAATTGTATACCTTATACCATCTAACTTATGTTTTAGTTTTAAATTAAGTTTTAATTTTTAATTTTTCCTTAAATAGCTAGACTAAGCATAGAATAAATTGTAAATTTCGGAAGACACTGACCCCTAAGACACGGGCTTATCTAGTTTAGGGGTCCAGGGTATTTTAATTCTGTATCATTCTTTTTATGCCCAAATAAATAGAGTTATTATTATTATTATTAAGTTATTTTATGAAAATACCTACCTAGGCATAATATGAGGCTGCTTCATGAGATAATCTGTGGCGTCATCGGTATCGGATAGGTCTCCTCGGAATACCGCACGTTGCAATCGTCCAGTATGTCTCGATAAAGCCGTCACCAGGGCTTCCTCCAATAACTCTACTGATGACGTCACGGGAATGGCGCTGTCATCCCACAGTGGGACACCGTTTATTAACACCTATAAATCAATATCAAAATATTCTTTATTCAAGTAGGCTCAAAAAGCACTTTTGAATCGTCAATAATAGTCTGTGCGTTGGTAATAAATTTACCAGCGGTTCGGAAAGTTTATTCCACTGAAAAGAAACCGGCAAGAAAACGGTTATTCTTTTAAACATAGGATTTGTATTTTACAATGTGTTTAGCTTTCATGTGCAACTGGAACCTAGTCCCAACATCTTTGTGACTTAAATAATCTTCAATGTTATAATATGCTTTTGTAATTGGACGTTTTCAACATATTTCTTAAAACTATGTGGAGGCAAACTCAGAAGTGATTCGGGTATCTCATTAAAAATGTGTATGCTCAACCCGACAAATGATTTGTTATAAACACGTAAGTACATTTTCTTTTCTCTATATGTACAGAGCATAACTGCTTATAAATATGTCGCTCTGTATTTGGTAACGAATGTATATAGCTAAGAATATAAAATATACAACCCCGATATAGGTATAACAACAAATATTATTTAATCGAAAATGGGGATAATTAGATAATTATCCATTTTCGATTGTCAAAGCCAATCACTTTGAAATAATAAAGTTAGACATCAAATGAAAATATTTTTTTAAAACTTTATCACTAGAAACCTACAGACACTACCTTTGTGTAATGCTATTTAAACGTACATAGTTTTATTTTTATATCTCGGACCGCAGGTGTCTAAGAACGCTGGCGTCATCTGTCTACCGGCGGGAGTCTCTCGCCGGAGCGGTCGACTGTTAGCGCGGAACTGTCGCGTTCCTAGCTATTATTGTTGATGAGTTTGTGTAAATGGATATTGGGAACATTAAGTGATTGAACATTATAATCAAAGTTAAATCATAAAGTATTTGATTGCACCAACATTACCCACGAACGCCCACAGTATAGAAATTATGGATGCCATTAAAGACGATATCAGCGGAGAACTGGATGCCCCTAGGCTTTGTGCTTCTTCCTTCTCTCTTATTCTCCGACACATATATTTTTGTGAAGCAGTCATACGAGGCTTTAAGTATTTGTTGTTTTTATGATGTTATAGTTAACCAGGATGTGGGTTTTAATATTATATAACTGTAACATAGCTTCATTAACTAAAACAGTTATAGTTTAATATATATTTAAACACCACTTTTTGTATATTTACTTTGACTTTGTATATGTGTTCCTGTATATGTGTATATAATATTTATTCACCTGAGGAAACTTGTCAGTTCCCAGTTTGGATACAAATTCTTCTGCCAATTGATTTCCAAAATTGTACTCGGAATCTTCAGATATAATTTCGTCTAGGTTTGCACTAGAACTGGTGTATTTCTTCAAATGTTTCTTTACATAATCCAAAGTAAGAGATTCGTCTTGGAGTGAATGAAGCAGCTGCAACATTTTTTATTATATAAATAACAACTATTCTTTCTATTAAATCGTCAAATTGTCGACAGAGTAATAAAGTTAAGAAAAGGGCTTTTATAATAAATAATTTCTTAACCTTGTAAGTATTTTTTAAACCTTGGAATATAAATATTAATTTTAGCTATTACTATAGTATTCTATTCAAGCTTAACTTTGAATACATATACATTCTCCTTGCTATACTAATACAACCATGTATTAGTTTAGCAAGTTTTATTATTAGAAAATCTTTAAATAAAATGTTAACAATCTTAATTTTTAATGCAAATTGTAGATACAAATTCCGGATATAAAGTAGCTTATATAATACCTATAACATATTTAAATGGAAAAAGAAACCCTTCAATTTCATTTAGAAAACTTGTCCAGATAAACATTACTAGTAATATAATAAATCAGCTATATAAAATTAAATCAAAATCAAAATATTATTCAAGTAGGCTTTTAAGTCGTCTTTAGTCTGTCCGTTGCTAAATCTACCACCGGTTCGAAAAGTTGATTCCGCTGAGAATAAACCGTCAAGAAACTCAACGGTTACTCCTTTAAACATAATTTTAATAGATTACAATGTGTTTAGCTTTAGTGTGCAACTGGAATCAAATAAAACATATTTGTCACTTATTTTTTTAATCTAGAAGTGATTTGGGTATCTTATTAAAAATGTGTATGGTCAACCTGACAAATGATTTCTGAATCTTCTTGACCCTAAAATATGGCATTACAATTATGTTTTTATTTCTTCTATTAATTGTGTTTCGCTCCTTTGAGATAGATAGATAGAATACTCTTTATTGTACACCACAAACATGAAACAAGTAACAAAGAAACAAAACCAAGACAATTGTACAATTAGGCGACCTTATCGCTTATTAGCGATTTCTACCAGGCAACCTTAGGATTTTACTGTGCTATGCTATTCAATATATATTGCGACGGTACTGTGAGAATTTTTATTTATTTAAATTTTTACATACATACATACATAACATCACGCCTCATTCCCATAGGGGTAGGCAGAGACAACATCCTTCCACTTGCCACGATCCTTGCATATCTCCTTCGCTTCTTTCATTCTCATTAAACCTTTCATACAAGTTCGTCGGTTTAGAGTACTCTTGACCTGGCCGTTATTTAAAATGTCCTGGATTTGGTCCAGGAACGTTCGCCTTGGTCTTCCCCTTCCAACTTTCGCATTCACTCTTGACTCATAAATCCTTTTTGTCAGTCTCCTTTCATTCATTCTCTCTACATGCCCAAACCATCTAAGCATACCTTTCTCAATTTTAGTCACTACGTCTTCTTTTATACCACAACGTTCTCTTATCACACTATTTCTTACTCTGTCACTCAGTTTTAATCCACTCATGCTTCTCAACGCTCTCATCTCTACCGCATTTATTTTACTTTTGTGATTCTTCTGCCATACCCAACTTTCACTACCATACATAAGTGTTGGCACCAACACTCCAGCATGCACTGCCAGTCTAGCCCTTTGAGACACCATCTGGCTATTCATAAAAGCATGCAGAGCACCATTTACCATATTCCCTGCATTCACTCTCCTTTCGATATCACTTTCACATGTTCCATCTTTTGTAAATTTAGATCCCAAGTATACAAATTCTTTCACCTCTTCCACTTGTTCCCCATCTATCAAAATATTGCCATTCATCATAGATTCATCTCGTTCAAAAAGCATAACTTTCGTTTTGTTTACATTCACTTTCATTCCTTTCCCTTTCAAAGCTTCATTCATAATATTTAGCATCTCCTGTAGCTCGTTAGCGGATGACGCAAGTATTACTTGATCATCAGCGTAGAGTAAACATTTGATGAGTAATTCATTCATTCTTAACCCATACATACTTTCTTTTAAATCTGTCAAACATTTATCCATGAAAAGGTTGAACAGCCATGGTGACGCAACACATCCCTGTCGAACACCTCTTTCGACAGGAAACCACTCCGTGTACGCTCCGTTTATTCTGACACAGGCACTAGAACCCTCATAGAGAGACTTCAATGCTTGGATCAGACAACCGCTCACCCCATACGTAGATAACGTTGACCACAGCTCATTCCTCACCACTCGATCATAGGCCTTTTCTAAATCTACGAACGCGCAATAAACTTTTTGGTGTTTAGCCAAACATTTTTCAGTTATGCACCGTAAAGAAAAGACCTGATCCGTACATCCCATTCCTCTTCTAAATCCCGCTTGCACGTCCCATATTTTCCCATCAGTTTCATTAATCACCCTTTCAATTAATATCTTTGCATACAATTTGCCGACGACACTAAGAAGGCTGATACCGCGGTAATTTTTGCACTCCTGCTGTGACCCTTTTCCTTTATATAGAGGGACAATTACGGCCTTGCTCCAATCTCTTGGGACTTGACCTTTCTCCCAGCATATATTGAAAAGGCAGTACAGCTGAGCTACCACAATCCCGCGGCCAGCCTTCAGCATCTCGACTGACACTCTGTCATACCCAGCAGCCTTACCTGATTTCATACCTTTTATCGCTTTCATGATGTCATCCATACTAATCTCGCTATCACTTGTCTTACATTCATTGCTATCCGCAGAGGCCATATTTACCTCTGCTTCATTTCTTTCAAACAAACTTTCAAAATGATCCTTCCATCTCTTCAATATCCATTCTTCTCCTTTTATTAAACTTCCATCTAAACTTCTGATTTTACAAAGCTCCGAGGAAGTAGATCTCCCTCGGGCAAATTGTATTGATTTCCAGAAAAACTTTTTGTTTGACTGAAAATCATCAGAAAGTCTCCTATCATACATATCACTGTATTCTTCTTTTTTCTTTCTTACAGCTTCTTTCACGATTACTTTCACCCTTTT
The DNA here is from genome assembly GCA_015832385.1 of Elymnias hypermnestra. Lineage (NCBI taxonomy): Eukaryota > Metazoa > Arthropoda > Insecta > Lepidoptera > Nymphalidae > Elymnias > Elymnias hypermnestra. Next base: position 785,635 of record JACTOM010000043.1, read on the forward strand.
GTATTCCATTCTTGCCTTTTTTACGTCATCATTCGTTGCCTTTTGCATTCGTTGGTTCGCTTTTGTAGCCAACCAATCGGACCAAGCTTTCTTCTTTTCACACACAGCTGCTTGAACATTTTTGTCCATCCACAAATTCTTCTCTTTCTTACCTTTCCTCCTTTTAGACACGCCACATACATCAATAGCAGCACCAACCACTCCATCTTTAAATTTATTCCATAAACTTTCAATCTCATTTCCTTCGTCTTCACTCTTGAATCGCCCACTCAAATTTTTCAGATATTCTTCTCTAACATCCTCTTCTTGCAATCTCTCCACTTTTATTCGTTCAAGAATGCTCGAGGTTTCCTTCTTTCTATGGCGCCACCGATTAAAAAGACCACCGATTCGGGCAACGACCAGGTAGTGGTCAGTATCGATGTCGACCCCGCGGTATACTCGAGCATCTAGAACTTTCTTCTTCAGTTTTTCGTCCACAATTACAAAATCAATCATACTTCTAGCATTCCCTTCTTCCCTTGTATACACATGAATCCCCTTGTGCTCAAACATAGTGTTTGCCACAAAAAGACTATGTTCCACACATATTCCAAGCAAACTTCGTCCATTTTCATTCACCCGTTTGTCACCAAACATACCAAGAGTCCTTTCATATCCATCACGTTTCACACCTACCCATCCATTAAAATCTCCTAACATAATTATTCGCTCATTCGGTTCACATTCATTCAACGTATCACTCACACTTTCCCAATACTCATCTATTAATTTAAATTTAAATTTTTCTCTTAAAGAAACGCGTATTCCCAATATATATCCGAAGTGATTAAAAAATATCTAAAATTTTATTTTTCTTCTTAAAAAAGTTATTCGTATCGCGAAAGCATTGATAGGTGTTTCGTAAAAATTATGCACATAATGTAAAAGAACATTTCAACAAGTAATAGAACTAACCTGAGTAAGGAAGTAGAACGCCTCCTTATTTGAATTGCGATCTTGCGCTATGTAGTTGAAAGCACTTCGTATAGCTGCAGCTAGTATAGGTTCGCCTCCCGGGGCGAGTACCAGACCCACTCTTACTGGTGTTGCATGTTTCAAAAGAGTTTCACCCAGTTTCAACGGTGGCACTGAGGCAGGTGATGTCGGATCGACGATTATTACCTGAATAATATTGACTTATCTTAACTAATATTATGAAAAGGTAACGTTAGTCTTTATGTATTTAAGTTTGTAACGTTTTCAAACAAAAACTACCAGGCAAAATTTTTACTATTATATACCTGCATTTATATTGAGCAACATAGGCTATATCACTTTCTGAAAAAAAAATAGGAATCCCTAAAAAATTGCATTAATGAAACCCAAGGTGTGGAGCAAAAATTCTGTTATCGCGTAAGTAAGTACGCGTGTTTGGCACAGGCCTCCTCACTCATATGAGAGAGGGTTTTTAGAACATAGACCCATCACCCTGCTCCAGTGCGGATCGGCAGGCATAGTACTGCAAGCAAGTATACTCTCTGTTTTTTCACCGTCATAGTCTTCGAAGTGACGGGTTCAGACACGACCGGGGAGAGATCAGGCGCAAGACCGACGGCTTAACGTGCTCTCCGAAACACGAGGATGGATCACACCGCCAACTACCCACCTTCGGGCAAATATTGAGAAAATCAATATTGATTTTGGCCCGAGCCAGAACTTGAACCCAGGACCTCGTGTCTGTAGTCGAATATGATAACCACGAGACCAACGAGGCAGCCTGTTACCGCGTGTGCTGCGGAAACTACAGATAAACGAAGAGAGAACAAAAAATCTACAATTTTATAGAACGTAATAATATAAACAAAAAAATCCGCGATATCATATGTCCAACTACTGTAGTTTCCCCACTATAACTACTTCTTTGCATTTTAAAAGTTAATAAAAGTGCCAACAATAATCATACCATATTATTCATACCTCTTTATTAATCGTTATCCTATTAATTTATTAAAGACCGCTTCAATACCCGTAAAATACTATTTAAATTATTAAAATCGGACATTCCATTCAAATGATATAACAATATTAAAAACTCAATCTAAAGAAAATAACGTATCCCTAATCGAACTCCAGTGTCAAATGTCGTGTATAAGGAAGTTCTGAGACATTAAAGTATTACAAATAAATCTCTTCTCTAATATTATAGAAGAAATGTTTGCATTTCGAATATTTGTTTTTATTTTTAACAATTTATAATAATTACGCTAAAAATTTCTGGACCGATTTGAAAAAAATCTTTTAATACCTGTAGAATAAAAACATTTTAAATTTACTAATGTCACACATTCTACGTAAACGATATTTCAAATTTACAAATGTATTAGTTACATACACTAGATAAGTGTTGGCACCAACACAGGAGTGTTGCTGACTGGCTGCGTCCACAGCCAGTCTGGCCCTTTGAGACACCGTCTGACTATTCATAAAGGCGTGCAGAACACCATTTACCATATTCCCTGCATTCACTCTTATTTCAATATCACTTTCACATGTTCAATCATTTGTAAATTCAGACCCCAAGGATACAAATTCTTTCACCTCTTCCACTTGTAAATCACATCTATAAAAATATTGCAGTTCATCATAAATTCATCGCTTTCAAAAAGCATAACTTTCGTTTTGTTTACATTCACTTTCATTCGTTTCTTTTTCAAAGTATAAAATATTAACATTAACTTACATAATTGTATATATTTCTCCTCATATTTCTCAGCATCCCGGGATAAGTTGGACGTAGTAAATCCATAAAAGAAGAAGGCCAGCGTCTGTATCTTTCGTCAGATTCTAAATCGTTTAGCCAAGTGATTGTGGTATCGCGAATATCTAGTCCATATTCCTCCCAAGTGAACCTTTCACCCACCGCAAGTGACATTAGCTTATTGATAAGGATCTTCGATAGCCCTGCGTAAAAAATATTAAAGTAAATTCCTACGAAATCAAGCAAAAACTTTTATACTCAGTACATAAAAATTAAATGTGAGTGCTTACAAATTACACATGTCAGAAGTGAAACTTCTTTGGCAAACTAATATTTAAGTCTTGGTTATATTTATACAAATCTAAAACTTTAGATTTCAGAGACTTGCGGGGAGGAAAAAAGGAAAATGTGTTAGGAAATTAATGAATATAATTGTAATTAAAATATTAAAAGTGTCCAAACTAATACAAATAATTTATTGAAATCTCAAATGACGAATTTTAAATAAAAATGCCATGTTTTTTTGAAAATCAGAAATTATTAATTAAATTTTGTGAAAAATAGTATATGAAATTATTAAGTGACGAGTGGCAAATTAAAATGCCACATGTTATTTGTAAATATTAAAACTGGCTAACCTTCAAAAGAATTAGTACAAAAAACGCTGCACCTCGTCGTGGCGCTAATCACGCGTTTCATTCGTAAAAATTTTGGCTCTCAAATAAGTTTAAAGAAGCGCTTAAAAGAGTTTCACTTCAAAAATCCTTGCCTAAATGACCATTTTTGGGAAAGTCGTAAATCGCAAAACGTCAATATTTTTACTTCACCATTGAACAAAGAAGGTTTTGATACATCATTACTTAATTTACTTACTATAAAACATTATTTTAACAAAATCCACTATCAACAAAAGTATATAGTATTAAAGAGAGAAATTATAAATTAAATTCTAATAATACAATAATAAACTAACGTAAAAGATGAGAAAAAATGTTTTAGTAAGTTGTGAAAGTTTATTGGTATGTGTGTTTATTTAGATTTAATAGGTGCATGATACCCACGGCAGTCGCTCCCCATCCCGTGGGAACTTGATAAAAGCCAGTAAAAACCTACATAGCAAAAGGAATATTTTTACACTAAAGTAAAAAAAAAAAACATAGCTATATAACCACGATGGTAAAGTTACCAAAAATGTAATAAAACAAGCTAGAAAAAAGACAAAAAAAGTTGGGCTTACAGACTAGTGACATTTATATCGAATTTTAATTTAATCGAGTGAATAATTTTGGAGATGTTTTAATGAATTGGTAATCGTTATTCACTTCTATATATAAAAAAATGTTTTGTGTCAATATTTGTTCTAGTAAAATTAATAAAAAAATACCTAGAGAGTGTAATGTATTCATAGGTCCAATGTCTTCTTTAAGAGAGGCTAATAGGGCCATCACATCCACCTCTTCGGCGTCATATTGAGCACCAGAAACAAGGAGCAAGGGCTCTGCAGGTCGCAGCCCTAGCGAAGAAGCCCATATGTCCTGATTAAACAGAACCTCGTCGCGGAACGAACGTGGCACATTGACGTGAATAAGTGATTTTGTCTACAACAACATAGTAAACACCTTAATAAATCAAATGGAAGATCTTATATACCGTCGTAGTGTCGATCACATGGGATAAGAGGGAAAACTGTTATTTATCAGATCGAAAATTTACCGGTCCAGTCGTTTAAAAGAAGGAATTCAGTAACATTGCCTCTTACAAAATAATTATATTCGTAAAGATTCTAATTATTTTTATTCCAGAGTGTCCAAAGAACTGGAACTTTTAAGAAACTATATAATATTAGAACACAGCAAAGCTTAGACAGGTTCAGTTGTCACTATATAGTATCTATAAAGTTATTGATTTTGCTTATTCAAGTTATTGTACAACTCTCTTAGATATAAAATAGAGCCACAAATAAATATTTGAATAAACAAAAGGACGCCTTATCGCCTTTATTTATTAAGTTACACCAAAAGCAATATACACTAGCCGAGCCGGCAAACTTTGTAACGGCTCAGAATCAATAAAAAAGCTGAATGATAATTGCAACTTTAGGAAAAAATGTAATCAAAAAATAATCAGAACAAAAGATTTCGTAATCAAAAAACGTGACCTTAAAAAACATTATAGTTGCGGACAGAAATTGTTGGTTGTTAATGTCAAACGTCAAATACAAATGAAAAAAAAAACAAAAGTATTCTTTTAAACTTATTTTGATTTCTGAACGTCGGGACGAACATCAAATGTTTGACATTTAGGCCTGGTTTCTAAGAGAAAGCGAAATTATAGTTTTTACTATATTCTGAGCGTTTTTTTCCTATTTACTCACTTTTAAACCTTCCCTAGACTTCCATAAATAATTCAAAACCAAAATTAGTCAAATCACTCCAGTCGCTCTCGAGTCTTAGCGAGACTAACGAACAACAATTCGTTTTTATAAGACTAGAGTAAAACAAAACATTCGTCTGATATATGCACCAATTATAAGACTCCGTCTGGTATTGTTGAAAAAAAAAACATTAATAAAAAACTTGGTAAAAGGAAATAATATTTTATGATTTTATCATACCACGATGTAAATAGAACAGCAAATGCGAGACATGGTCGCAGCCATATTGGCCTTGGCTTGGCAGCGAACTATAATGCAAGATGCGAAAAATTTGACGTAATGGAAAATATTCACTTTTAGAAAACACAAGCAAAATAGAAAAGTAAAATCATACAAAAATTCAACCTAGTAGATAAGTCTGTCCCAGATAACATTTAAGAGCATAAAAAGTAAAGAAAATAGAAGGCGGCTTACAAACCTGCATTGGAAAATTTTGAGCAATAGATGTGAGCACTTTAAGCGCTTCATCACCGCCAGCGTCATGTGCATCGATCACTGCAGCTGCTGCTTGCATACTCAAGCCTTGCATTTGCCAAACTTTCAAAGGAGCTAACTCTTCACTCATTTCAGATAGATGCCTTCTAAAGCGCTCCAACGGTGTACGTAATGCAGGAAATAAGTTTCTAAAATAAGTGATTTATGATAAAACGTTTTTATTAAGAAATTGCATATTAAAATTTAGGTTTAATACAAAAAAAATCCATCGTTGTTTTCAATATATATAAACTTACAATAAATAAAAGTAATTAAAACCGGTCATCGCAGGCAAATGGCTGGGTACAGGCAGCGTTACCTCTATGGACAGAAATACTTATACGCTGTCCAAAGTACCATTCGATTAGTAAACGTCGTCGTCGTTGTCGCTTCAACCAATGGACGTTCACTGCTGGCCATATGTCTCAAGTAATGATGTCCACAAAGCCCGATTTTGTGCCGCCTGGCTCCAGCGGCTACCGGCGACCCTTTTTATGTCATCGGTCCACATTTTGGGGGGTCTCCTTACACTGCACCGCCATCGGTCCGTCGGATTATGTGCCCCGCCCATCGGCGACTCTGGTTCTGCTACGGATCTCCTCATTTCTGATTTGATCGCATAGAGAAACTCCGAGTATAGCCCTCTCCATCGCGCCCTGAGTGACTTTGAGCTTTCGAATGAGGCCCATAGTTAGCGACCATGTTTCGGAGTCGTAGGTACAATGGTCAAATTACGGTTAGCAAATTACGATTAGTAATAACTTATTTTATTTTAGAAATATTTATGGTTAATACGAAGCACTTAGGTTAACGGTATTTTTGAAATGAAGTTTATTTGCTTGAATGTGAATACATAAGTTAGTCTTAAATATTATTATTGATTACAAACATATTCTGCCATTCATAGCATGAAATACTTATATTTAAAATAAGTCATCTCAGCGCACAATAATCATGTCATTTGGTCAAAGTATACATAATCAATTCATAAGAATATCATTTTAAAACTAGTACAAATATTATTATTCAGTTTTTACATTTTGTCGTTTAAAAATTCATTACTATTATAATAACATTTTCCATCAAAAAATTCAATAAATATTTTCTAAAAGGTGAAAAATCTAAAATTATAGTGATAACGTGGTAAATGGTAATATACATTTTTTCTATTAAAGGCCAGATGTTGTTGTGGTATTATAATTCCGTTTCCATGCCTGGTATGGAATTTTAATGTATTTATTGAGGAATAAATTATTTCCAGGTCAAGATGCACTGGCAACATTCCTGCCTATTTTGAAGTATTTCTCGAAACGAAGCAAACCAGAAAAAATAACACAAACCATTTGGGTTGCGGGCGATTTGAGTGTCAAAGAATCTCGAGATTTATTAAGGAATCCAATAACCTTTATGGTGAGTTATATCAAATAGTATTATACTATTAAAGTTCGACAGGTTTCGTTGTGTAATATTAAATTTATTGTTATATATTGCAAATAATAAATTAAGTGTCATACATTAAAACTAATGAACAGAAATCACATCATGATCATTAATAAAAATTCTATTTCCAATGTTTAATTTTTAGCGATTACTGAATTTATGGTCTGCTTTTTGAAATTTTTTTGGGTTGATATATGAAAAAAAAAACATTCATATTATAAAATATATGTGTAGTATATCATTGATATAATTTTTTGATGAGACTGATATTTAAGTAATATTATTTAAAATATCGTTTTGTTGCAATGAATTGCTTTTATTTCACATCAGACTAGTATATTACGGAGTGTATGTATGTAGTGACAGTATGTTTAGCATGAAAGCGAGACAGACAGAGTTATAACATTGGTAAGGATTATGTACTTTTAGCAATAATATGGTCTAAGACTATGCACCTCAAGTGTATTTGTAACTCATTGTAGTCAAATGATATAATATATTTTTAATGAATTTTGTATACTTTCCCACGATTATATCACTTCTATATCATACAATAATTGATTAAGCTACCTAGACGCTAGAAAAATCAAACATTTTGCTTATAACACAATACATAAAGCTATATATGATAATTTCAACTAATTTACATTCAAAATTTAACAGTTTATCAAATTTAATGCATACTTACTTAAGCTTGCCAAAATTAAATCCATCAATCTGATTCTGAGGGTCATTTTCATCTTCTTCCTCTGATGGCACTGAAGAATCTTCACTATCAGATTCTTTAGGTGTACTATCATCCTGACTCTTGTATTCAGTGCTTTTCAGTTGTAATTCTACACCATAGCCAGATAAACGTAATTTAGATTTGCCTCTAGACTACAACAAAATTATTTAATTTTTTTTTAAAGAGTGAAATTTACATACCTGAGATTAATCATGACAATAATCATCTTCTATGGGAATTTTGGCATTGGAGGATAAACTCATGCAGAAATATTATAATACAAAAACGTTTGTTCAAACACAAACATACTCTCTTTTCCTTAACTCTCTTAATCCAATAAAAAACAAATCCAACACAAATGAAGACAGATAAGACATTGGAACAACAGCTTAATATGATCTACTAAGCTTAGAAGTTTAGTAATTTTCCAACTTCTCTACTTCAGTTAAATAGTCAGAGTCATACCAAACAATCCCAATATTAATTTTAAATTGGCTCAATTAAAATAAAAGTGTACTTACTTTTACATTCCATCTTACTACATAGTTGATAACACCTTTATCAGCATACCCAGCCAGTATCTTATGTTTTGCTGCAAAATCTTTTGTGCCCAGTTCTCCATACAAAATTGCTGTTAAACTTTCATTATCACTAATTGGATATGAATGATCCAATAAGTATGTTTCCAATTTGTGTTCTTCCTAAAATAAAATTTTGTAAGATGTCTTTGTATGAACTAAGAAGTTAAATACAGAAATCAAAATTTAAGTATATAATATATTAGTGAAGTCTTTACAGCAATTTTTAAATATTAGAGTTAATTGTTACACCATCTAGAATAAACTCCTTAAATTCATGACGTGCAAAGTTATAAAATCTCTCTCACATAAAAGATTTAAGAGCTAAAAAATCTTTTATATGAGCTTCAATAGATGGTGCTATACATTTTTTTTGTAAAATAAATAGAACTTATGTGTTAATATTGTAAAAAATATATATTGACATTAAAAATCATCCATTACAAGAAAAAAAAAATTGGAGCTTAAGATGAAAAGTATTTTATTTACAATTGCAAATGTGTATGACATATATATAGAGAGAGAGTAAAAACTAAAAGGAATTCAAAAGAATACAACTCACTGGACTATATTGTTTAACAGCTTTCAATATGTCCCTTAAAACATCATTATCACAGATATTTCTTGATGCAATTGAAACATAAGTGTCACAAGACAATTCTTTTGCTCCATTTTGTATGGCAATTTGATCAAACATCCGTACTGTAGGGGAAGTAAGATGCATAGACAAAGCTAATTTTGCCATACGAAGTTGAGGAGGAGCAAGCAAGGTACTTGCAACACCTATGCATGCCTCATATATTTCTTTATCAGTTTCTGCAAATCATTCATGAAATATGCTTCATTTATTTGGATATAAAAGAAACAAAAATTTTAGGACCACTTCCTTCTTCACAAATAAGAATTAAACCATAAAAACGAGTAATGCTAAAGTCTATGTGTATATCTACTGGTATGACAAAAATATATACAATAATTATTTAGTACTTTTAAAAACAATTGAATACCATATAACAAACGCAACAATAGAGCTGTTATGGCAATATGTCCATGGATACATGGATTCCTAGTATAAAGTCATGGATTTGACTCCTGATCTAGCACCATGAATTACCTTTGGTAAAATGTATGTGCTCATTTATAGTTTAAATGTCACCATTGCGCTTGTACATAAATGATATTAATATAATGAGGAATATCCCTGAAGGTCATGAGTATCAGGGATATCTGTATGAAACTAACCTGCAGTGAAACAGTAGGATAAGACTATGCTTTAAAAATCTCTCAAAATGAGTGATAAGCCTATGTCCAGTAGTGAGACCTTAATAGTACGCTACTAAGAAAATAAACTTACCTAAGCTATATAAACTAGACTTCAGAGATATAATGCCATCAAAAAAAGACCAAAACAAATCGGTACTCTCAGCCGACATATATTCTGCCAGTTCCAAAACCAGTGGAGTAGCTTCCCATTTTGCACTTACGAATGTTGTTACCCCTTTTGATTTTTTGTCATTGCGTTTAAAAGGATCAATATCTCCAGTACATATAACAAAATTGTAAAGTAATATGATTAAAGAAATCGCTACACCGGTAGTTTTCATTATACCAAAGAAACGTTACAATTAATATTAAACAAATTTATTTTCAGATGAGGTTAGTCTTTAAATGTACGTGTCATTCTTCTTTGTTTCTTAATTTATTATTTAGATAATTTCAAATAAATTATCTATAAATACATGAATCAAGCAAACTCGCGATTCTTTATTCGCCAATGACAGTTTAACACGGCACACTAGTCATTGAACCGTCAAAGATGAAAGCACAGATTGATATTGATTTTTTTCATAAATTTCTAATCTGTTCCTTTATAATCTCTGTACGGCTATGATCACATTCAAAAAACGTAATGTTTAAACTATTTAAGTGTCCGTGTTAGGAAACCTACGATAATTCTATACGTGCATGTCCGGTAATTATATGAAAACGTGCGATACTGACATAGATAATACATATAAACTGAATTGAAATTGAGAATTCCACTGGTAGCATATAGTATAACAACGAATAATATGATTGTTTTTTACTATCAGGTCTATCTATTTGCTTATTAGTTTCTTAGTGACACAAACAGCCAACCAGCGATGTTATCGTTACGAGCGTTAATCCTAGGCAACAAAAGGGACATGTATACCGAATTTCAAACATTCAGGTGAATAGTATTGGAGATCATATAATATTTTCTTCTTAGGACAGAGATTATACCAGCATACCATAATTAATTAAAATCGCTCTAGTCGTTATTACGTTATAAATAAGTTCTCTAACCTGACTTTGTTTTATATATTTAGCTTATGTATATAATAACCGAAATTCGGTGTCGGTCTTATACCTAGTTTGACGTCACTAAATTTTATACCTACACTGTCTTATAATCTGTCAATTACATTGATTTGGTCTGACACTTTCTCAATCAGTTATTTTATCAAGACTTTAAAAGGTATACATTAAAAACGTTATTTTAATAAACCGACCCGAAAAAAATGTGCAAAAGTGCTCCAATTATAGTTTTGAAAAACCTTTGATTTCTTATCTCAATAGAATATTAAAAAAGTAATTTTATTACGTGACGCACAATTAACTTATTAATAACAATTTTCTTCTTTGCTAGGTCTTGAAGCTTAATGTTTAGTTAAAGATACGTTTATTATTGTTGATTTCAATAATGCAATATCCATCAGATGAGTCCTATACTCGGCTGATAAGCCATAACATGACAGTGCCACACAGAATAAAGGTAATGTATATTGTATTTTATTATGCTAAATTATTGAGCGGGTGACGTATGAAAAGTTTATACGAACAATGGATTTGTAGTCCAGTGGCAGAGAAAAGTAATCTACATATACCATGTGTTGTGGACACATGCCAATTGTGGTTTCTTATCATACTCACTTATACTTGATAATAAATGTAGATTTGTGATAGCATCTACTATATCCTGTCATTATAATTAAGTTATAAAATAATTGTTTATTATTAGTCATATGTATGCATATATTTATTTTGTGCTGTCTGTTTTATTTGGTGATGGTTTAACAATATATTTCAACTATTTATAGGCAAAACTTCATATGTTCTTATAAACTGAACAATTTCCTTCCAACACTTGACACTGGCAAGATAATCTGTGCCGAATTGGCACAAAAAGCCCACTACACAAAGAATAAGAACAATATCATATTGTATAAATTTTTAGATATAATAAATAAATCCCTAGTTCAATTATTATAATTTTTCCTGACCATTAAATTATGAGAGTTGCAGCAATTATTAAAAAACTAGTAATCCATAAGTAAGTTGGGAAAGTACTTCAATTTTTTTTTAATAATTAGCAATTACATCAAGCAAACTTTGTTTTAAGGGAGATTAAACTCTTAAGTTAACTCTTGCCTGCCAATCCGCAGTGGAGCAGCGTGGTGGGTCTATGCTCTAAAAACCCTCGCTCCTTGGAGTGAGGAGGCCTGTGCCCAGCAGTGGGACGTTAAAGGGCTGCTACTTACTTACTTACTTTTTAAACTCTTAAGAGCTTAAATAATAATTCTTATATCTCTTCTCTATCTATAGACTTGTATCTTATAATATCATGAAAACATATGAAACTATTTACACAGGCTCAATAATCATTAGTGGTAATATCTTTAAAAAATTGATGGATTGATTTCACTAATACTATATTATTAGTTACTTTCATAGTTGTATTGATTAATGTTCTAAGATTAATATAAAACAATCTAATAACCAAATTCCATAACTTTTAGGCAACTGGAGATATTGTTGATGAAGAAAACATACCAAATGGGTTAGTAACTGGATGGAACTATGCTAATGAAAAATTTGATATGAAAGTTCCAGAACGAATTCTTGTTGTGGGACAAGATCAACATATAGGTGAATAAGGAGTATGACATTAAACAATGTTTTATTTATAACTTTTTTATTTATATGGAGAAAACTTTTTAAACAGGTACAAAGGCACCACCGAGGGAAATTCAACTGGATAATGCAGTTTTACCATCTGATCCTGGAATGGTTCGTGTTAGTACCCCACCAAGAGTCATCACCCTTGATCAGCATTACTTTCCTTCTGCTGATGACTACCCTATTGAAATTGCAAATTCTCCTCCACGAAGCATTCGTCCCATGCGTCCTTTAGGAGATGGAGCAACCTCAACACATTCACATTCTGATCAGTTTAATGAATCTACCATGACAGAGTCGCGCTTGATTCTCAGGTAAAATTCATATAATGTATCATATATAAAGTTTATAATGCTCATCACTTGCAAATAATTAGTGAAGTCCTACAATTAGTTTATTCTTTGTGTATATGTTGCTGAAATTTTCAATTGATATTAAAGTAATTTTTTATTCTTTCATTTAAGTTGACAAACGTTTTTTAAACTTATAGTGGATATTTGATCTTAATACAGTTTTTTTTTAATTTCAAATATTAATTCATTGATTAAATTTATTTTCCAAATCTATTGTGCAGCTCCATCTATTGAGAGCTTACATGACTTTTTTTCTATGTATCACATTCAAGATATTCATTTTAGATAGCATAGTTCAAGAATTTATTTATTTTAATATACTATTAATTATATTATAATAATTGAAATATTTTTATCAAACTGTTTATTGAACTTTATATCGCTAACTGCTAACTTTGGTAGCTCTACTGTAATCAACTACAGTAGTACCATAATGTATTAATTAAATTGTATCACCAAATCTTTATTTATTTATTTGACAATTCTAAAGTGCTGTGCTATTTAGCACAGCACTTTAGAATTGTCAAATACAGTAATTATTCATACATTATTATCTTAAATGTTATAGGACAATGGTAACAATTTAAAATATTGGGTTACCAGGGTTCCTGCATGCCCTATTCTGAGGTGAATCAGCAGTAAATTTTTTGGTGAAGTTTTGTTGGCAAAAGTTGTCTGAAACTAATTCCACTACAAACATTGAATTTAAGAAATGCCTTAATTTCGCCTCGAATTTTTTTAAGGGACCCTACACCACCAATGGGTAATGGAGAAGGTCTTTCCACATCTGAAGAGCTGGTACATCTCCGAAGACAAATCGTCAAGCTGAATCGTCGCGTAATGGCTATTGAGGCAGAACAGTTGCAAAGACAACAGAAAGAAAAAATTGCTTATGCAATTAGCATTGCTTATTTGTTGTTCAAAGTTATTGCTTGGTTGAATAGATCCTAAATTTTTTTAACTAATTTGATTACAATTAAGATGAAGTCTTAACTTAGATTTTAACTTCATGAATTTCATTGAATAGCAAACCAAATGTGAATGGTAGTAGTACTAGTTGTCACCCACAGTAATGTTTTATATGGAAACATGAAGTGTTAATGATTCATAAATTGTCAATCACTTAGAAGTTAGGTATATTATTTTATATCATAATGATTTATGAGTGTTGGTTGTACAGTGAAAAAAATATGATGTTAATGTTCTACTTTTTCCCTTAGCATGTTATAAACTTAAATGAAATGATACAAATTTTTAAGGCTTTTCTTTTTTAGGTATTAAATACCTTCTATCTTTTTTCCATCGTAAATCTACTTATTCATGTTGTTCTCTTAACTGATATATTAATTGATTTATCTGCCTAAGTGTGGATGATTTTCATTGTTAGTCATGTTTACAAAACAGTTACTAATATTAAAGTTATCTATAGCAAGTCATGTACTAACAGTTATTTAAATTTATTTTCCTTATAACTTCATATAATGAGTAATTAAGATGTGCATTTTACGAGATGATAAACTTTGAAGCAGTTATAGCTACTTAATACTATATAGCTTTTCACAGAGTAAATATCATTCATTGCGATCTAGCCCTGATTGATAACATCAATAAAAAATTAACTCCTGTTCTTCATGAATTGTTTATTTGAAATAAAATAACTGTTCAGGGTAACACTTAATATATTCCAAAAAAATTTCATAGGACATCAACATGAATTCTTAGACATTCTAAAATGTGAATGTTTTAATTAATGTATCAAGAGTGATATCCATACATAGGTGACATGTGATACATTACCATGTAGGGATCATATCAGCAAGTATTGCGTTTTATACAAAAATAATTAATACTAAATTTTATTAAGACTCTGTGGGTTTATCTTCATAAAGAAAAATTACTGAAAACAATGGACCACCAAGCCGCTGTGCTAGCCATGCATTCTTTACAACAGCCAATTTAAGTGAATCTACAGCAAGACGAGCATTCAAATTTGTGTGAAGTGCTCTGCCCATTCCTTCTAAAATTATCAAATCTACTCTTCTCATTTTCATTTCTGTACATAGGCCTAGAAGAAAAATTCATATTAGAATGCTTGAAAATATAATGTGAGATAAAAGCAACTTAAATTTTGACAGCCTTACTGGAGCTATAAACAAAGTACAAATTTTTCTGAGCTTGGACTAGTGGCTAGTTACCACCCTATCAGCAAAGCTGTGCCACCAAGCAATAATTTTATATTCTGTTACAATTATGTATAGAAACTATATGAGGTAGGTTGCCCCTTACCAAATCGACATTATTCCGTCTTAGACTGTTTTATCACTTATCATCAGGTGATAAAGAAAGAAAACAATATTAAAAATTTATATTTCTCACCTACACTGATAGTTCTTAAATCAAGACAAGGACCTCTTTGTCCACTAGATCTAACAACTAGGTCTCCAGTAGCCACAGCAGCTGCCAGTATAGGGCAAATGAGTGAGGCACGCTGCAGGACCTCTTCCAGTTCTACGTTTGTAATATCATTGAGTGCTGGCCATTCATTAGCACATAGTATGACTGCTGTTCCTCTCAATAATAATGCTCTAACAAATGGCAAAATACCTAATACTATATCAACACCACTATTATCTACAAATACTGCAGCACAGTGATGAACAGTTTTCTGAAAATTAATAATTGTTATAAACATTAACCATCCATAAAAGTGTGTAACTTATGATCTTATAAATACCTCCAATTTCTCAATCCATTTTTCTAAGCCATCATACAACCATGGCCTTTTCTGTATTTTTTGCAGAGCATCATAAATACCACAATTTAATATAGAGGTAACAGCTTGAGCACCCCAATCAAACATATTGCCTGTTAATGGTAACCAATACAAGTGTTACTATGATGTTTACATATAATAATACTAGGTAACTAGATTTTTTCATACTATAATGTTTGAAACTAGAGATAGAATACTGCTGTTAATATCAATTTCTTAATTTAGACATGATGGCTATTGTTAATAGATGAATTACTTTATTAAAGCAAAAATTATTTGAGAAAATTTGCAGGAAATTGAACCGTGGTTAGTGATCCAAATGATTTAACAAGATTTATAATCACATTCAATTTTAATATACCAGCTAATACTCCTCTGCACAATTCAATCCACCTTTGTCTATCATCTGGTAGGGCATCTATTTCTGCTAATCTTACAGCGAGAGTAGCCAGTGCAGTCTCATTCTCATATTTCTTTTGTTGCTTCCACAAGTCAAAAAACCCCTGAGAACGGAGACATGTTTCATTGACATCCAGAAGTAGGCGTATTGTCAATTGCCCATGAGCACTAAAAGAAAAGATCAAATCTAACAAAATTTATTGGTACAAGAAATCAATAAAGGACCACTACTTACAGAGGATTTATTCTAAGTTCTTTTAAAGCTTCAATATAACAAGTTTTAAACTTCAATGCTCTTATTTCAACTGTGGGATCTTCATTATTGGACCGCGCAAAGTTAACGTATTTCTCGACCAATTTTTCACAAGTATTTAACCAATATTCTCTTGCTTCTTCGTCGCTCAATAAGTCCAATGTATCCGGACTATATTTATCTGGCTCGTATAAAATATGCGATAGGCCAAACTGTTCCATTCTGAAGACTCTAAGAAGAAAGACACCTACATACAGCCAGATAATAATTTGTTTATTATTTATTATTACATTTATCCATTGTAATGTTTTATCAATATGCTAATATTTGGTATTGTTAAACGACCATTTATCTTATCTTTCAAAATAATTCTGCGACAAGATTACAGACAGTGACAGATAGTATACACAATTCACACCAACAAAGATGATACTTGAAAGAGTATAAATTAAATAAATTACGAAGCATGAACTATGGAGTACTATAGACATAGCAAATAATTTAGTATAAAGTTTGTGTTTAATTTTTTGTCTCATTTTATTTGAACTATAATATATTTTTAATATATGAAATAGGATATTTATTGTTTAGTTCAACATTCAAGACAATTTATTTTTTACCTGAAAGCATTAATTTCACGTACGACTGGGATATAGGTATAATCTATGCTTTACTCTTTAATCTGTACCACGGTCTATTTCTCTACGGATTCATTCAATTCGTTATTTTGTACTCGCTTCGTTTACGTCGTGATATTGAAAATTCAGAAATGTTCTTAGTCTGGACAGTTCGACATTTATTTATAAGATACCGTGTTATACATAGAGTGAAGTGATCAAATGTGTGAAGTATAGTTTTGTTTATTGTATTGTAAATGTTTTGTGATTAATTTAACGATACGTTTGTAAGCAAGATGGACGAAATGTCTAAGGGCATGTCACAAACAGGAAGCATCGCCGCAACTGACAAAAATCAAGATATTGATGGTGATTACTCTTTATGCTCTACCTTCCAATATGTTCCTGCTGTTTTTTGATAACTCTGAGGGCTTAATGTTTTCGATGGAAGTTTTTATTGTCTCTCTAAATGTATTTATAAAAATTTATAAATTCAGCTTCTGTTTACTGTAGTTCTCGTTTTAAATTTGATATTAGATGCACTTGAAAAGAAGTTTAAAAACTTAATTAAACACGCCTAATTGTTTTTAAGGACTAGTCATATTTTTAAGCTCAATAAAGTTGAAGCAAAATGTTTATTTAGCGTTATGTAATTGAGGTTTTAATGGAAATGATACTTTGTTTTGATTTATTACAATTACGTTTTTACTATTATTACAAGTTTATTTATTGGACATTTTTTAAAATCAAATAATTCTTGTTAACTATAAACGGAAACTAATATTAAATCACTAAATATTTTAAAATTGAATTGAAGTATTTCAGTAAAATGTTTGATACCTTTCAGATCATGTAAATTTTTATTTCTATAGTGAAAAAAAAACTTAACCACATCAAGTTTAGGAAATCATTGAGTCACAACATAATATGATTCTTAGAAGGAATACTAATATTATTTTTGATATAATACATTTTTAGTATATAGAGTGCAGTAACTAAGGAAATGAAGTTTGATTACATCTTAATTACTATTTTTACACCCGTAGTTAAATTTTATTGTTATAAAGGTAGCTACATTTTTAAACAAGATAAAAAATAAATCAAATCCCTTAGTCATTACAACTTGAGGGAATTTTATCTTTTGGCAAGCTGACTGTTACTGAAACTCATATAACCGTTCTTTACTTTATTCCACAAAACACAAACCTTAAATAATATTTATATTTTTATCAGAGAAGGTGAAATAAAGCAAAGTAATGCTCTAAAATGTTTTTTATGTTCATAAATTTGTATGTTTAACAAAGTTTTAGTATTAATTCTTAAATAAAAATAAGAAACTTTCAAAAAAGGCAGCTATTGAAGTAATCAAATCAATTATTTCTATCAAATCTTTAAACAATAAGCATATTGCGACTGGGACATTTCTTTACACACCCTGGGTAGAGAGTGTTGGACTTAACTGACAAGTCAGAATACTCACTACTACCCTGAACCATTAATATCCTTGGGTGGAAAACTTGAGGATTACTTGCAGAATTCACTCTAGAAAAATAATATGTGTCAGTGCTAAAGATGGTAAAAGTCTCCAAGTGGTGCTTAGAGCAACCCAAGACTGCCTTCCAACATTGTGAAGGACACACCTGGATTATCTTATTTATAGAATAATAAATATTTTTTGACATATTTAGGGTGTCATTTATAATTTATAAATTATTGCAATATTTATTATTTAGCATGAACTGATTTTCATATACTATTCTTACATACAAATGAATTTTTTGTTTTATAACAGTCATTACATATCCTAATTTCATTATTCACAAGGTGATTAATAATGATGACAGATTTCTTCTAAATTACTGTAGAATTATATACTCATAGTCTCATGGCACGAAAAATGTACAGACCATAATATTATGGGTTATGATACCTGCAGACTTTACAGATGGCGTAAAGCATGGTTTTTGGCATATATGCCAACCATGCTAGCATTGGTAGAACAACTGCGGTCATACCTCGGAGGAGGATGTGAGTGCGCATGCACTACTTGCATGTCACATATTTTGAACAGCCTAATATTCATATATGTTCTACAGTGACTACCCTGAGATTGTGTCATTTTAACTGAGTTAATATATTAGTATTACTGTTTTCATTAAATAGATTTTCTGCATTAAGAAAATAGCATCAAGGATCACTATCCATTCTGTGTTTATCTCATTAACTTTTCTGGCAATATAATATTTAATGGCTTATAGTTGGATTTTTATTGTGATTTGATGATGTCCAAAGTATACTTGGTTTTTCTGTGTGTAATAAATATTAACTATCACAAATAACAACATACAACATATAATGATTTAACAAACATATGAACATTCTCAAATTAAAGTATTGTTAGTCAGGCCTATATATTAAAGTTCCTATATTACAATAATATTTTTATATTTGTAACAACATTTTATATTATATTGGCTGTCCTAATAGAAATCTTAGTTTGAAATCCATTCCCAGGCTGTAACCCCTTGTAGTGCCTCCTATTACAAAGCACACAGATATGAGTGTATATGTAATGGAAGCCACCGTCCACATCAAGTTCACTACTTGGTTTTCTTTATCAGCATGTATAAATATAGTAACATCTAGGATATATTTAATGTAACATTTATTTTATTTTATATATAAACTTTATATACAATACAATTTATATACAAATAATTAAATGAAATTACAAACAGCATAAACAAAGTAAAATAGGAAGTCTTATTTTATAGTGGCAATATCTTCATATTGAGTATTAAATAAATCTGAATGTAGCATTAATAGGTATTTATATAATTCTTCCTTCCACAACAATATTTTATTTAAGCTTAATGATGAGTAAGTTAAGATATAAGTAATGAAAAGTATTTTTTTTTTAAAAAAGGGCTTGTTAATTGGCATATTATTTTCTAATTGTTTATATTTAAAAGTTCTTTAAGTATTATGAAACTTATACCATGACTTTTCTCATTGACATAACATTTATTATGTTTACTTGTAATTGTTCATGGTTGTTTTACCTGAATATTATCAAATTTAGTGGATGTATGAGGAAATCCAGTTTTCTCCAGTTTTCAATAGTCAAATAAATATAGAAAAATAGTATATATATCGGATCGAATTGACAATCTTAACCAATCGTTAATTAATTTCAGCACGCACATTAAAAAAATCATCATAATCCATCCTGTCCAGTAGCATATACAAAAACAGAAAAATTATTCTGGATCGCTGGCAGATATTTTTTCAATGATAATTAATTTACCTTATTAAATTGTATATAATCATTTACATTGAACTTTTATTTACACGACGTAATTCCTGGCAAACCACGAAATGATCAAAGAAAACGCTGAATACTATCGTCTGGGTTTTCTCGACCCGATTTGTCGTAATCAGATAAATCACATTTATGGCTCACGACTTCCTTACGCGAAACACTAAAATATGCCTTTCTTTGGAATCTGAGCAGAAAATTTCTATATTTAGTTAAGTGTTTGGACCGTCACATTCGGTGTCTGACGTTTACTTAATATTATGCGTCAACAGGTTAGACGTAATGATTCGCTACTTTTCGCGGGAAAATGCACAATACTTCTTCGTAAAAGTGAGTTTCCGCGGCGAATTCTGAATTGTGTGCGTTGCGGTATCATTATCAAAATTTTTAATTTTTAATTGTAAATAGTTGTTTACAATATTTTGCTTCGGATTTATATAACCTGATGTTTGACTACAGACTTGAGGTCCTGGGTTCAAGTCCCGGGTCGGGCCAATTCAAGAATCGATATTGAGTTTTCTATTAAGATTTTCTCAATATTAGCCCGAATTTGGGAAGTTGGTGGTGTGATCCACCCCCGTGCCTCGGAGAGCACGTTAAGCCGTCGGTCCTGCGCCTGATCTCTCTCCGGTTGTGTCAGATTACCGTCACATTGGATTATGAGAGTGAAGGAGCAGCGTAGTGGGTCTATGCTCTAAAAGTCCTCTCTCATATGAGTGAGGAGGCCTGTGCCCAGCAGTGGGACGTTAATGGGCTGCTACTTACTTATATAACCTGAAATGCTTATTTCATTCGGGATTGTCTTCGCGAGCTTCTGGTTTGTCATTTTAGGACTCGTAATTCATTTATTAAAGTCTCATGTACAGCAAGGGTTGAACGTTCAAAATATTTACAACAACAATTTTATTTAACGACATAATTAATCATTAACACTTTAAAAATAATTCATTATATAAAAGTATTCATACACTATTTGATGATGACTATTAAGTACAAATAAATACATGTATTTCATAAAATCAAACATATAAATTAAAAACTACATAATGTATAAAGCCAAATAGTAATATTTTAATGTGTAAAATTACTGTGCAATAATATTTTTTATTTATTTTTACCATAACTCGTATATATATCTATTTGGTTACATTATAAATTTTATGCACTAAAGACTCGAAGCTATAGAAGAAATATAGAAAAAAAAATACGTCGATTCTTGTATGTTTTATTGTCAGTATGAATTCAATATGCCGTCCGCCTAATCGATAACATCCGGTTCCTATAGTGTTTTGACATTATTAATTGTTAACCATTATATGTGCCAATAACGGTTGTCAGGCTCGTCAACGCCGATGGTGTATGCGAATGAATCGTGCCTGGAGTGCGAAAGAGTTCGCGCGGCTTGCGAGCGGCTGGGAGCTGTGGCGGCTGTGCGGGGACCTGAAATGCTACCCTTGACGCTGCAGCAGTCGGCGCCCCCCTCTTACCTCGTGACCGCACCTTTCGAAGGAGAACTTTTCGATGCAGCTCACAAAGCAAAATATAGGTCAGTATGTTTTTTTTTTAGTTTATAGAATATGGACTGCCGCTTTTTATTTTGCGGCACCTTTTTTTACTTTGCTCAAATAAATCGCCTTATTTAATCTTACATATTTCTCAATAGATAAATGTAAGCGTATGACCGCTAAATTATACCCGCCCGAACATTCTTGTTCCCACATATACATAAGTTATTTACGTACATGTACGGAATAAGACACGATGGATGGAAGCAATACGCTTTTGCAAGCTACCCTTACAGCATACATGACAAAATCTATAAAAGCAGATCTGCAGTCATCGTTGTTCAATGTCCTAGCGAGATTCTCTAAATTTAGAGAAGAATCCATCCTGAACTCATAATCGGCGCGTACCCAGTCAAATCTTGGACGTTTTAGAATGTTATGATGTTCCACTGATTCTGCTGTGTGGCCGTCACAAGCACAGAATGGGTTCTCCGCGAGTGTAAATCTAAAAAATAGGCCTTACAGCCTTCGTGACCTGTAAAGAGCTGGCACTTCAGGTTGTTCTGAGCTATTCTAATTCTCATGGTCGTAGTGACGTCTGTTCCAGATAGCGTTGTCTCTGATAAAGCGTTTGGCAAGGGATAACGGGGACTTATCATAAACGGCATTATCAGTTTCTGTTATAGCAGCCTCCTTGGCCAGTCAGTATGTTAACATATTTTATATATTTAAGTAATTATTGTCATGAGCTAAGTATTAGCGTTTGTATACTTAAGTCATATGTTAACTTCTATTAATAGCTTAAAGAATATATTCTTTACGGGGTCAAACCACGATTATATGTCTTTTGCTGATTTGTTGATATTTCGGTCCAAATGCATGGGTCGTGGTTGCGACGAGACTGCAGTTGCTTGGAGGGCACAAGTTCCAGCTATAGGGGGCAGAATTTTGCTACCCTGCGGCGTGTTCTTTTTAATTTTGTAGGTACTTCGTTCTGTTTACGCCATACTCTACTCACTACATATAGTATGCCGCATTATTATATTTTTAATGAGACATTCGCATAGTGAGTACGCTCATGTCTCTTTTTGTATGCTAAATCTTTGTGTTACTCAATCTCGAACATTTCGTTCGCGTACCGAAATATAGAAGCCAAAGACATTATAGTAAAGTGCATAAACGTCCGCATGTAATGCATATGTGATATCATAAACACATGAAACTAGTTAGCAGTAAGATACTCACTCACCTGATTTGTGGCCAAATTGAGACTGTCAATTTTAACCAAATTATGAATATGTAGTATGTTAAAATTAAATAAAGAAATAATAAATTTGCGGGGAGGAAGATGAGTGTGCCTTCTGCGCCCGCAGAGGACGTTTTAATGCAGTTGCAATCAGATAAAGCTTCTCATGCCTAGAGGTCACGTATATACGGCACTAATAAGTTCTTACGTGCTCTACCGACAAGAAATTACAGATATATATTCTAATTTATCTAATGCTATCTCTCAGCTGGGCGCAATCTTCATCACTCATAAGAGAGAAGGTTATTAGAGATAGACCCACCACGCAACTCCACTGCGGGTTGGCATGAACAGTACACAAGTGCACTTTCTATTCTTACACTCTTATAGTCCATCACGGGCTTAACGTGCTCTTCGAGGCACAGGGGGTGAAGAACACTGCCGATCTTTAGGCAAATTTAATCTTAATAGAAAACTCCATATTAGCTAAGGGGAGGAAGTCTGTAGAATACGTATGTATAAAAGCTACCATGTAATTAGACGGGTTAAAAAGGCGTCAGCATGCTTATTAAACCAGTACGCTGTCCGAGGCGTTTTATTACGCTCTTCTGTCGCCGACGTAATACATCTATTAAAACAAGTAATTTATTTTCCCATTATGCAATGCTTAACATTGTGTATTAACAATTTATGGGGACACATTGGGTTAATATACATAAAATTCCAATTGTCTTCATACTAGAAAGCCTGTGACGTGAATACCATTAACATTAGCAGGCTTACAATGGGACTAGGCAACTTGGCAAAATGTAGTGAAAACGATAAAATAAATATACAATTAAGTATAAAACTTGAATTAGGAACTATGAGGTCAAATCAAATAAAGTACTGAGGCTGTTTTCAGTTACATAAACTAAATATAGACATATATTTAAGATTTGACATTGATGGACAACAATTTTTAAAATTTTTAGGGTTCTTGGATAAGATCTCTATAAAAAGACAAATATCCGAAGTATGTCTAGTAATATATAAGTGTATATTGCACTTTATTTTTTTATTTTTACACTTTATTGCACAAGTAATAAATTGTAATAAACTTAACTAAATAGAAAAACAAAGTATAACAGCAATTTCGATTCAAACTTAATGGCGGTTTCTTCAAGAAAACCTTGAATTTCTTCCCCTTTATATATACATAAAAAAAATATTGATTGCACATTTGCAGTTTTTTTTTGTGTGTTGGTCCTAATTGTGCGTAACATATTTGATAATACAATTCAACGATAAGATTTTTGTCTTGACAATGTTAAAATCGAAGCATTGAATAATTTAACTTAGAATTGTCTTGCAACCTTGTTTTGAACATCGTCATTTTTGTCTGACAAGATGAATGGAACCACGCACAATTGTACAAGTTGAAAGTAGTGACTAATGATTGTGTAGGTTTAAAATGCATATCACACAATACTTACAAGACGCCTCTATAATGTATATACGGCTAGCAGTATGCATTCTCTCTTACTGTTGTTACACAAAACTTAATATTATTTAATTTAAAAATGATAATAATGTTTTTAAAATCTTTACCCATAAAT
Organism: Elymnias hypermnestra; assembly: GCA_015832385.1. Taxonomy (NCBI): domain Eukaryota; kingdom Metazoa; phylum Arthropoda; class Insecta; order Lepidoptera; family Nymphalidae; genus Elymnias; species Elymnias hypermnestra. The sequence goes on from JACTOM010000043.1 coordinate 810,072, forward strand.
AACTAATATAGTTACAATTTTTAGATATATCCTTAATACTTAGTATGCAATCTCTTTTTTTTGTTGTTGTACTAAAGTTATTGTAATATATTTAAAAAAAAAGTAATATTGAAAAAATTCGAAGCCTACGCCAGGTAGCACGAAATTATTTAACGCATTTACACATAAAGAAGCTTTTAAAATTTTACGTGGGCTTTCAATAAATGGGGTTTTACAATGTTTCTAAAATATTTGTTGAATCATTTAATATTTTAAAAGACTGTTTGTGTTATCCATTACATTTTTGTGTGGATGTATTAGGTGAACCAGCGACCTCGTCTGCGTGGAATGTTTTTTTTTGGTAGCATTTTCATTAATTTAGGCAAATTGTTTTACAAATAAGAGACATACCCGCACTGCCCTTTGAGGGTGGAATTTCCTACAATTTACTTTGGATAGATTCCATTATGACAAAAAAGTTTTACATACCTTAAAAGATATAGTTTGTAAATGAGAAGTTTGAATATTTTTTAATGTGAAAATTTGAAATTTTTAAACAATTATATCTATAACATTTATAACATTAACACCTCCGCAATCTCCCTTGCGGGTGGAATTTCGTGAAATCCTTTCTTAGCTGACCTCTACTTGGCAAAACGAGTATTCCTACCAAATTTCAAGTCTCTACGCCATATGGTTCCAAAGATATCGTGAGGACTTAATAGATACCTGGATATCTCGTTTGTATATATAGATATAGAGAGCGTTTGAACTAATAGTTAAACATTTATATACATACGTAGAAAATGATTCAAGAAAATCCTACAAGAATGCGTTCTATGCGGCGTAGGTGAAGTCAAAAAGCGTCAACGTTAAAATATATTATTATGAGCTTGAAGACATCTGCGGAGATCGTTAGCCACCGCGCGGTGTGCCAATATTTTTTAATTGCAAATAACGATCAGTTTTAGCGTAGTCGTCAAAGTGTTAATGGCCCAATATAAAAATCGTAACTCATGTATTTATTTATTGGGTAAACTATACATATCTTGTAAACTTTGTGAATATAGTGCAACTACGATATACAAGAAACTGAAGGGACTTCTTTATTTGTTATATCGACTGTATAATATTCTTCACAGTGTTTCAAAGCTTTATTGGTTATTATTGCACTATCTTCTGTTTTAATGACATGTTGATTCAATGGCTATATGATTTAAGAAAGAACAATGAACTAGGTTATTAAATTCGGTGATATAATCATATTTACATCGAATCGAATCGATCGAATCATCTAAAATGTAACTTAAATCTTTATACGTAGGGACAGTTTAAGTTGACCTAAATATCGTTTCAACAAAGATATAGTTTCTAAAATACAAATTTCATGAATTAATAATCGCAATTTGTGAAAAATTGCATTGCGTCATTTATCGAAAGCGTATGGAAAAGGTTTAAGTTTCTTTTTGTCTAATGAGTTAAAGAACTTTGTGGTAGATAGGGGTAGAATTCACTTTATTTTTTTATTATTTTACCTATTTTCTAACGTGTTCTGTTAGCAATTTAAAAGCAACAAGTTGATTGTCACAGACCAGCATTTACTAAATTGTATTGGTATGCTTTTGATGATACAAACACATTAAGTTGCGAAATGTAAAATCAAGTAAACTGTAAATAAACCGCAACAAAATAAAAGATTTGTACTATTTATAAAAGTTTTTACATCATTTAATTTCATTGTCTAATTTTCACTATTAATAAAGAAAAGAAATGTACAGTAAGCAAATGTCTTTGTTAGTAGCTGTGAAAATTGGCAGCAATTAGTTGTTTCCGTCGTATGTCTAACAGAGTTTCCGCTGGCAATATCACTAAATTGGCACCATTTACAAAATCTTCGATAATTGCTATACAAAAACATACGATTCTACGGCAAATGATTTTTGTCATCGTCGTCATTTCAACCGATGGACGTCCACAGCTGGACATAGGTCTCACGAAATGATGCCCACAAGGCCCGATCTTGCACCGCCTGGCTCCTGCCGCTACCGGCGACCCTCTTTATGTCACCGGTCCACCTTGTGGGGGGTTTGCCTACACTTTGCCGTCTGGTGCGGGGTCGCTATTCCAGCACCTTCGGGCTCCAACGTCCATCGGTCCATCGAACTGTGTGCCCCGTCCATTGCCATTTCAGTTTCGCGATTCGTATGGCTATGTCGGTGACTGGTTCTGCAACGGATCTCCTCAATTTTGATTTGATCACGTAAAGAAACTCCAAGCATAGTCCGTCTCCATTGCACGCTGAGTGACTCTGAGCTTTCGTATGAGGCCCATAGTCGGAGACCATGTTTCGTAGCCGTAGGTCATCATGGCAACACGCATTGTCCGAAGCACTTTGCCTTCAGGCACAGAGAGATATTGTACAAAAAGTGATTTTTTAAAATTTAAAAAAAAACTAATAAATTTTAAGCTAATTTGATAAATAAGCTAATTCGATTACATTATGTTTTCAATCCCCTTAGTATATTAAACAACTAGGGAGAAAAATAAGGCATACTCACCGGTGAAGTGCGAATATCCCGTGTGAGGATGCTCGATTTTTCTCAGGTGTACGATTTTTTCTTACTCTTGATGAGCAATTCTACTTTTTCATTTGATCAATAATTGAAAATTTAAATATTGTCTCGTATATTTAGTAAGCTGCATTTGACCCTTCGACAAACTAGTCGTTGCTAGGTTACTGTGAGGAAAAGTGAGTTAGGCGCCTGCGCGCCAATAGTATCTTACCGGGAGAGAATGAGGCACTTTCCGCATGCAATAACCAAAAAGCGATAATTTTCCCATCAAACATCCCGCACCACGAAAATAATATTTTTAAAGTCAATTTCTACGCCATCTAGCACGAAACCCTTAAACGCACTACAGAGAACAACCTTTAATGTAAAAGCTTTCAATAGGTGCTGCTGTACATTTTTCTTATTATTATTAATTTTAAAAAATATATTTGAACTTGAGTGGATAAATAATAAAAGTAGTAATTGAATATTTGAACAAGATATATATATAGGAAGAGTGTGACCTAATGGTAGGAGTTATAAAAACAATAAACTTAAAACAGAATTGTATACAATAATAATGTAGTGTACAGCAAAGTTTGTATTTTCCTCCTTTCGAGTAGGCCTCTTGACCTCTACTTCGAGATCACAATGTGTGTGAGTTTGTACAGTTAACTATTTTAAAGGACACTGAATATTTCTAACGCTGTTCTATTTAATGTAATGGTTATACATCACGCTAAATCGGATAGTAATTGGCGGTCAAATATAATGTATTAACCGAAAGGTTTGTCGTGAGTTCGTAGACTGTTGCGAAAATAATTTATTCAACAGGCTAGACAATACACGTAGTCTTACTATTGACGACACGATACGCTATTGTGGATCTATACAATGCTTCTAGAATAAAGATAGAAAATATACGCATACTAATATATACAAACTTGTTAACTCAGCATTTTCTGATCTTAAACTTATATTTATCGCCTATTTACTTTAGTATTATCTCTTAAGATTTATCGTTTTACTAATGGCGACGTTATATAGCATTGTAGATTCATACAAACCTTCTAGTGTAAAATCAGAAATATACCTATACCGTCATGCTTATGCTTATACATATGTTCACTATTATTGAATTTATTTCGTTTGCAGTCTCTGAAATTCATAACCAATAACATCGATATCACTGTCACTCAAAGAGCAAGTGCCATTATCACAATAATATACTTCAAGAGGCCTGCAGATATTTTCCTTACATATTGTTTTATTATCTTTCGACCTCTATACTCCCTTATACATCTATTTAGCGGTGTTATTTACCACGATTTATTGAACTACACGACATTAGAAAAGAATACATACAAAAGGAAACTTAAAACTAATCAATTAGTGTCGCACAATAGGCGGCCTTATCGCTTTGAAGCGATTTCTTCCAGACAACCTTAAAGAAAGAGACAAAGTAAAGAGTTTAGGTCGGTGGTGCAATAGAGAGAACATTTTTCTATCATTAAACGAACGTAAAAACCAAAAAATAAGTAATCTCGTTGGTCAGCTGCCTCATTGGTCTAGTGGGTAGCATGTTCGACTACAGACATGAGGTCCTGGGCTTGAGTCCCAGGTCGGGCAAATGCAAAAATCAATATTGAGTTTTCTGTTAAGATTTTCTCAATATTTGCCACAGTTGGGAAGTTGGCGGTGTGACATACCCCCGTGCCTCGGAGAGCACGTTAAACCCGTCGGTCCTGCGCCTGATCTTTCTCCGGTCATGTTGGATTCCCGTCATATAGGACTATAAGAGTGAAGGAATAAAGAGTGCACTTGTGTACTATGCCTGCCTATTCGCAGTGGAGCAGCGTGGTGGGTCTAAAAACCCTCGCTCCTCGGAGTAAGGAGGCCTGTGCCCAGCAGTGGGACGTTAAAGAGCTTCTACATAAATAGTTACACTAGATTTTAATAATCATTGACTTCTGGGATTCATCTCCGTCCTGAATAACAGAGTAACTATTGTAATATAAGAAAAATTCACCAAATAAAAAAAAACACTACGAAATCGTCAAAAATATTTGCCCAGATTGACCAGAAATTCGCCATACATGTTTCTATTGCGGCGAACGACGAAGACTTTTACTGAGAACGGGATTCCTCATGTTTCCACCGAATCGAGTACTACACGTGAAACAGCTAGTATAGCTATACACAAATTCCCTGTCACTGTTATACTGGACACCGAAACTTTTCAACTGATTTTGGTGTCTTTTCATTTTACTTCTTGTCATTTCAATCTGTTATTATAAATTATCAACGTTTACAATAACCGGTATTATGGTCATTGAAAGAGATTAATCTATGATGTATGGCAATATTTTGATAGACGGAGAACATGTTGAAGAGGTGAAAGAATTTGTATAATTGGGATCTAAATTTACAAAAGATGGAACATGTGAAAGTGATATTGAAACGAGAGCGAATGGTAGTGAAAGTTGGGTATGGCAGAAGAATCACAAAAGTAAAATAAATGCGGTAGAGATGAGAGCGTTGAGAAGTATGAAGCGATTGAAACTCAGTGACAAAGTAAGAAATAGTGGTAATTAATATTTTATAATAATATTTTATAAAATAAAAGAAGATGTAGTGACTAAAATTGAGAAAGCTATGCTTAGATGGTTTGGGCACGTAGAGTGGATGAATGAATGAATGAATGATAGTAGACTGATTGAAAGGATTTATGAGTCAAGAGTGAACGGGAATGTTGGAAGGGGAAGACCAGGGCGCACGTTCCTGGACCAAATCCAGAACATTTAAAATAATTGACGGCCTCGCTGGCGCGGTGGTGCGAGTACTCGCCTTGCTGGCAGAGGTCCCGGGTTCGCTCCCCGGTAGCACGTATTCAGAAAATTGTATTTTCTAATTTGTGTGCGTCTGGACTGGTGGGAGGCTTTAGGCCGTGGCTAGTTACCACCCTACCAGCAAAGACGTACTGCCAAACAAAGAGATTTGTGTTCCGGTACAATGCTGTGTAGAAACCGTAAGGGGTATATCGCCTCTTACCCAGATAAGCGCGCTTCCATCTTAGACTGTATCATCACTTACCATCAGGTGAGATCATAGTCAAGCGCTAAACTGAAAGAAGTAACGTACCTCGTATGATTTTTACACAACATTGTATTGGAATTGAAATTGGAATGGAAATGTTTTTGACACGTCTTTGCTGGCAGCGTGGTAACTAGCCACGGCCGAAGCCTGGCGGTTTAAGCAAGTTCTGATTAAAAAATTAGAAAATACAATTTCCTACATTTGCTCTATCGGAAATTCTACTAGCGAAAAAAGTTTTTGCACCAATGCACCAGTAAGCTCGTCAAACTTTTCTTATTTTATAGTAGTTTCTTTTAATTATCGAACTACTTAGTATATTGTTTTGAGGGTGTAACAAGAATATATTTACTTTGGATGTTGTATGTTTTCATTATTTCAGCGTATGAGTCCAGATACCAATTGATGAGATTAATAATATTTGTTCATTGTTTCGAACGGCCGCCGCCGCGCCACTTGTTTGCTTGGCGAAATTAATTTTGGATATCTACTTATCACTCTTCTTGGGAGAAATCCTGACTCACATTGTTTACCTTGGGCAGTTACATTTAATCTTTATACAGGTCCGAGTATTATTCTGAATATTAGGATTTACCTTATGGTTTCTCAAAATATCTGAGTTCACCAAAACAAAATTATATACGTGGATTACTACGTAACAATATACGTTAAAGTTTAATCCATTTTTAACAACTATAACACGGGCTCTGGATATGTGCAACCTCAGTTATTGATAATTATAATGAGGTTCGCTTTAAAATATGTGTTACCAGGAGTTTATATTGGAATTTACAGTTTAATAGCCTTAATATGAGGAGTGAGAGGATTTATCGAGTTCAGACAAGTTATGTCATCCTTCCATACTTACTTTATTATTAGTACTATGTAAAGATTCGTACGATAAGTATATTGATCTCTCGTAGTTATAACCCACTATAAATACGAAAACTGTCATGTTTACCTGCTTATTTGGAAAACTTATATATTATGAAAATATAAGTTCATTCGGTTCCCAGTTATCCGCCGGCTCCGGTTGTAATATATAAAAATAAATTATATATTAATAAGTCTTGACTGCCTCATTGGTCTAGTGGTTAGTATGTTCGACTACAGACATGAGGTTCTGGGTTCGAGTCCCCGGTCGGGCCAATTCAAATATCAATATTGAGTTTTCTATTAAGATTTTCTCAATATTTGCCCGAAGTTGGGAAGTTGGCGGTGTGTTTCACCCCGTGCCTCGGAGAGCACGTTAAGCCGTCGGTCCTGCGCCTGATCTCTCTCCGGTGGTGTCGGATTCCCGTCACATTGGACTATGAGAGTGAAGGAATAGAGAGTGCACTTGTGTACTATGCCTGCCAATCCGCATTGGAGCAGCGTGGTGGGTCTATGCTCTAAAAACCCTCGCTCCTCGGAGTGAGGAGGCCCGTGCCCAGCAGTGGGACGTTAATGGGCTGCTACTTACTTACTTTACTTTAAGTCTTGACTGTGTAAATATGAAAAGGGAAACGCGTCAGTTTTGAACAGTAAATGGTCGAAAACTTACAATTGAATAAAGAGTTTTTCACCGTAAGCCTTGGTATAAACAAATCTATTTGTTTATACCAAGGCTTACGGTCCGACGTCTTATTGAAAGACGTTTTTGCTGCTCAGAAAATCTCAAATAATATGCTCTATATGTTAAAATATTAATTTATTTAATGTAACCTCGTGTGTTTGACCTGAGTGCATTGAGCGATTAACGAAATTAAACGTTAACCGTGACTGCGGGCTGCGGCGCAGCGGCAGGCGCCACGGCACGCAAACACGGGTTTTAATAGTCAACTTCACCCTGAACAATAAGCTGGTCGGCTCAGTATCTCAAATATTACACATATAGAAATGTGTTTCATACATTCACTATATGCATTGTATATATAAAGATCTTTTATGAGATTCGTTGAGTTCTCTCTATCGCTGCTTCGGCTAAACAATTACGATCCATAATTTTCGAAATGGTCACAGTAGAATCGAAAGGAGTGTTTTTATTTTCAAAAGGCCACAACAGAAAAGAAAACATTTTTTCCCGTGTCAAAACTCATATTCAAATCGATAACAATTACAAAATATCATCATGTCATTGGTTCATTTAATAAGTATGTTAAGTTTTCAAAGGCTCTCCTGTAAAGTTAACTTATTTGGATTGTGTCACTATACTTCCAAAGCAGAGATTTATTTCGTACATTAATTAGTCTACGAAAAATGTAGCTGTGTCTACGAAAAACTTTTAATTACATTTAGAAATTTCTACACATATGTTTTCTTTATTAAACTTTGTTTAATTAAATAGTTTTAAATCACTTTCTACGCGTTTACACGTACGTGTAAAATCTTATATTAAATATAAAAATTATTTTTTAAATGTTATCTCATTTACCATTCGTATTTGAATTTTTCACATATTCATCATATTCTTATTGGTATTGTATTTTTATTATATTGTAACGTATATGTACGAGTATATTATTTTTTTGTCCTTATAAATGGCAATGTTATACAACACATATACATATACGTATTCCATTATCATCCATAGAAAAAATAAATTATGTAATATTAAATTCAGGGCTTCAGTTTTTAGATGCTATTTTAAATCAAAAGTAAAATATTGTTCGTTTATCTATACTTCGAATAAATTTTCACTATATATGCATATAATTCAAAGCAAAAAAACTTCAACGCATTAAGTTTTTTATTCGATATATTATTATAAATATAGGGATATGAAAACAATTGTGATTTATTTTGAAAAATGGATCATCCTGATAATCACGATAGAAAAACGTAATAGATGAAATCCCGTCAGGTAAGGTCCGCTATTGTGATAAAGCTAGTATTCACTTCGCTAGTGGTGTTTCCTTATATTCGATTTATTTTTTTGTATCGGTGATAAGTTAGCGCTTGATTGTAAGCTCACCCATTGGTAAGTGATGATACAAGTGTCTAAGATAGTAGCGCGCTTTAGGTTTGTACACAATATCGTACCAGAACGAATATTTCTTGGCGGGCTATATATAGCATCAGCCGAAGCCTTCCATAACCTTCAACCAGTCCAGATAATAAAAAAAAACCCAAATCTGAACTCTCGGGAATCGAACTCGGGACCACTGATAGCGAGTAACTAGTACCATTGCGCCTGCCTAAAAACTGAGAATTCTATTTTGTAGGAGCAAAAGAGCCTTCGAAACCAAGGAATTGTAAACATCGAACCATCAAGTCTTTTTTTAAAGGTTCTATTACACATTAAAGCCAAAGTCAAAATATCTTTATTCAAGTAGGCACTTTTGAATCGTCAAATATCGTTTTTTCTATATATTATTTAAATGAGTGACTGTCCCTGAGAAGAGCCCACGGCTTTTACTCTGAATTCAATGATTCTTTTTATAACTTATTATTAGAAGTTATTTTCTAGTTTGTAGTTCGGTTTACTATAAAAGCGTTTATTTTTTTTAGTTTTCTGTAAACTATTATTTATTAGATAATAAGGTTGAGAATTTCGTGAAAGATCGGAGCTGATGTAAATTATTACTTTCTTATTTTAAACATTACTATGCCACTTAAACTATCAAGTTAAGAAAACTTGGATAGATTTAAGATCATACTATTTTATGAAATAGCTACTTTATCTCTGTAACGTGTCAATGATAAACTTATGTCATTGATTAGCGCCAGCATATTATTATCTTCAGTAGAGTTATTGAAGATACCGTTTTCTCGTTCTGATAACGAGAAACACATACATAAATATACGTACTCTACACACGTTTGAAACTAGCTAACGCTGGTGACTTTCTCCGGAAATTGCTTTCGGGCTTTTCCTAGCAGTAAAAATAGATGTCGTCAAATTGGGCTTAGAATTTACTTGCATAACTTAGTAAAGCCCCGTCTAATTTGTCTTATCAATCAATTTGTCTATTATATTGGTTGGCGCATTTTAAAATGTATATTAATTTTGTTTTCATATTTCTATTATAAGTATTTAATAATAATTTTATTATAATTAATCATGATAACATTATATCGAACCTTAAAATTAATACAGAAAAAATAAAAGTAATTAAAATGCGCCATCAGAAGCAAATGGATGGGTGCCCATAAGGCTGGCAGCGTTACCTCTTTGGACAACGATGCTTATATGCTGTCCAAAGTACCACCGTCCCAATGTCTCCACGCCAAAAGGCACAAATATGTATTTTAAAGTATATATATATATAGCTCTTACTAATCTTAGTGGAAAATTAATGTAAAACTAAACTGAATTAAAATCGGTGTAATTCTATTTATTTTTTTCATAAACAAACTAACAGATTAATAAAAGTTTAACAATGGATTAGGCAAACACGTCTTTTATTGAAGTTGACGCTTTAAATTTATTCATAAGTTTTCATTATATTTAACTCTTATAAAATTTCTTATCTATTTATTGATAACATATTCTACACGTATAAATAACATTTGAGTGTTTCTTTACGTCAAAACAACTTTTAACTAAATTTATGTGAATGTTTACATGATATTTAATATCAAAATATCAGCGTAATCTCCGAAACGGTTAATGATTTTACAGCATCGATTTTGACGGGTCTTTTATTAGCACTCAGGAAATAATGTAGGCAAGATGTATTGCAACATCCACGGGTAAGTTATAAAATACGAGGATAGCAGTAATACTACATCTATCCACGCACGGTACATAATCGCGCTCTATAGACATCAATGATAGCTATCGATATCCAGCAACGTATACCCAAAGGTTGAGATGTCGACGACTATATCCAGTGTAATCTTAAAATAACGAATTCTTTGATTTAACAAACTTTTCACTGTTCGTAAGAATTGATGCAAAATTGATCCTATACATTACGAATACATTTATCAAAAATATCTTCATAAGGATTTTTTAATAATTCATGTGTATTAATAGTGTTATTAAATTATTTATAACAATTTTAAATTTTCAAGCTATACCTAACCTACTGTCTAAATCTATACACACCGGCATATTTAGCGGAACATAAAAAAGAATTGATATCAGTATCATATAAAGTTGTTATACTGATATCAAACCTTATTATTATAAACCTATTATTATTATTTTTTATGTTCCGCTAAATATACCGGTGTGGATATATCTTTTTATTCTTTCACGCTTAAAAATGTCTTTATACACACCGTTCAGATAAAATCTAAACAGGAGTGTGGGACTCGCTAGCAGTAAGCCAGAATACACCACTAAAACCCAGCGATACCCTCGACATCCTTTAGTGGAGCACCAGAGGATCGGTTGACGCAATCTAGCCTTGTTATTCTGGGATATCTTCGCTGGGAAACTTAAGAAGAGGGGTAGGAGAAGCACAAATCTACGCCTCTTATCTGCCCCGGAGAAGAGAGGCGTCTATAGAGTCCTTCCTCTGCCTCTCATGTTTTTTCTTCAGCGAAATAACAGATTCGCAGAAGGAGGCCACTGCCCTCCACTTCCTTTGGCTAACGAGCATACCCTCCAACGAAAGGTCCCCTCCGGCCAACGACGTCACTGTGTCCTATATAGAAGCTCATGTGTTGAGAGTTAAGATGATCGTTGTTAACTTGATGAAACGAATCTTAGTCTAACCTTTAATTTCGAAATATCCAGCCTGAAAAGTAGTCAATATGCTATCTACAAACTATATCTACAGACACAGACTATTTTATTTACATATAAAATATTGCAGCAAGAAAAAACCTCACTTAAATCACAATAAAATAGAGCAGTGATTTCATCCAAGCAACCGTCTTACTTATAGATGGATTGTTGTATTAGCTATTGTTTTGATGTCTCTTTAAATGTAATCTGTGAATATATTTCCCGGAAAGATGTAAATTAAGGTGCGGGTAGGTGTGAGCGCACCGTCAAGCCGCGCGACGTTCGTAGCACGAGGGTCGCCCTTGCCACCGCGCGACGCTCCTTGCTATTTTCGGCCTTACATTCCTTGCGGCTGTTTTTCAATCTAATGTGAAACGCATAACGCGCGTGTTGCTCGTGCTTTTGTTTCGGGTCAAAGTTTCTATAGTAATTTTCTCTCGTTGTAGCCTCATGTGGAATCCCAATGTGTGAATATTTTTATAGAATTATTTCGCGTAAATGAAAAAAAATCGTCATAATTACGATGATGTCTCATAGTGTTTATGAATGTAAAAGATGTGTCATTAGTGTTTTTAACCCACGCCGGACTAGTATCTGATCATATAATTCAGTGAAGTGCCAACATCCGATTCTTTGTAACGATGGGGCCCACGCGGCTGCCGGTGACACCTGAGGAGGAAGAACCGCCTCATCAACTAGTGTCCGATCCAAAGACGCCCGATACAATCCCTTTAAAATGTGAAACGTAAGCTAATGGAGTTTTATAATTAGTTCTGTCTGTATATAAGGTTTAATCAATGTAATGTTATTTTGAAAAATTAGGAATATAAAACTACATATTTCATAGTTTCCATAAAACAATTTTGGTGTTTCTTAAAATATTAAAACCATTCGTTACAAGTAAATAAAGAGTTATGAAGGATTTTTTAAAACGATGTTATGGTATATAGGACCCTGGTATGTTTGCTTAATGGTTGGTACTCTTTCTCTAGCAGAAGTGACGTATTTTGAAACTTGTCTAAGTTTACACCATTTCAGATGACCGAACAAATCTTAGACTTAAAAGTAAATTTTATCATGATAACGCGTTAACACCTTCGTCTTTACTATCATTTACTTTCAGAGAGGTTAGACTTAAGCGCTAACCTGTCAGCAATAAAGATGTCGCGGACATGGTACACAGAATTTTTCAGTAAGATTAAAGTCATGTGACACCTACTACATCGAAACCCACGATTAACCTATATGAATCCGTTTGATTACATTACAAATAAACTTGTATTGGAATGTAACTCGTCAGAACTATTTCTATCGGTCTGTATCCATTGATAGTATCCTGCCCGTGACGTCGTTATGCGACGCCAGCATGTCGCTCGCAATAACATTGACAATTTCAATTTCAGTGACTGTGATCGCAGACTCTACGAGTCGTTGCAGATTTCATAGGCCTATTAAGTCAATTGAATTCAATTTATATTGAGACAGGTTCCTTTTAAATTCCTTTAAGTCTTCATTGTTATTTCACCTGAAGATATATAAATTTTCTTTAGTCAAATATCGTTTTTTCCATATATTATTTCAATGCACGACAATTGATTAAGAGTAAACACGAATCAAGGTTTAAAAACAAATATTTCACTATAAACAGAAACAGGATAAGAAAATAAAATTGGATTTTATAAATATCGACATAAGGTAACATATTTCTATCATGGTACCTGTATGTACATTTTAAATATCAAAATAGGACAACTGAAAATGACAATCGAGGTCGATCGAACTTCGATTATATGCCAAGTTGCTTAGGCGCTAACCTAAAAGGCGTAATTCTAAAAGCTATTACATACCTGTTATCTAATCGTGGTCAAAACCTCCCATCAAACAAAAAAATATATATTTGCGTTGCTGAAATTGAACCGAAGACCTCTACAGTGCAGCGAGTAGAGACTTCAGACGTAGAGTTTATCTAATGAAAAATGCATTAATTTCTTAGAGATCATAATTCAAAGCCTCGTAGTGTATGTATACTCGTATAACGTGATCCACGTGTATCATCATTTTCTAGCCCTTATGCTTCTCGGTGGTGTCGGCACAGCATGTTTCCTTTCGCCACTTCACTCTAACCGCTGGCATTTCTTCATTACCGCCCTTTACACACATATCCTCTTTCACACAGTTCATCCACACTTTCTTTAGTCGCCCTCTCTCGGCCCTGCCGCTTACCATAATATTATGGGCCCTCTTGCATACATAGCTATCTTCCCTTCTCATGACATATTCATACCAGGATAGCCTTCCACTTCTTAGTATCTCGGACACTGGAGCTACTTTCACACTGCCTCTAATATATTCCGCATCTCCGCTGCATGCAATTTCCTTTCATTCTCCCCTTTGGTAGCCCAGCACTCTGATCTATACAGAATGACAGGTCTTACGATCCTCTTATGTGATACACATGTATATTGTACTTTAATGTTTTTACGAGACTTGAGCAAAAATATACTCACACGATGACACTTTTCATTCTGTGCTATTAACCTCCTCAAATTATTATAAAAATACTCAAGAGCTGAAATTATTTCATAACAATTTCACAGATTTGTTACTCTCAATAGATTTGTGTTGATATGCTCTGGAAATAAAGAAGTGGCACATTTTAGTAATGGAAAGTCGTTGCATATGAAGTTATTCTCCATTAGCGGATTACATATTCTTTGGGACACCGGTTCGTGCCTGTAATGGTGTTAATAAGTCCCTCCAGATTGAGGCGACAGAAGTTCAGTATGACATACAGAGCCTAACCTATTACATAACTGGTAATATATCTACTGAATCTTGTGACCTTTCGTTATAACATAATGTATTATCATTTACAAATAAGTTTAGAATATGTCGTTCTGTAACCTATGTTACGTCTGACAATGTGTATTATCGGTCAATGAATATTGCGTCAGATTTACATATTTCAGGAATACATTTAATGTTTGCTAATTTCATTACTTTAATCGTAGAAAGAATTTAAAAATGTCAATGTAATGAAAATTGTAGCGGCCCTATAACTGGGCCTGCGACTGGTGAGTTAGCTCATATTCCAAGGATACCAATGATACCTGCCGATATACCTATACTGTTTTTATTTTTATGAAGCTAAAATAACTGTAGGGATTAAAAAAACCTTCAATACCTCCTTGAAATCAGGAATTTTTCAATACTTTTATTTTTAAATTCGCTAATGTCGGACATTCTACGTAAATGACAAATTGAAAATGTATTAGATTCGTTGTAAAGTAAAATCTGTATATTGATTATATTATGAATGTAAGTGTGTATATAATAATCTGAAAGGAAGTAATTAAAAATAAGTGAATAAAACTTTTTATATTAACAAATATAAATCTAAAGTCCGACTTAGTATATTATCCACCGCCATGAGATCGGAATCTACGCGGTTCTAAAGACTATTTAAACATAAGGATATATCTTTAATATTATCTTACGGCAGTCATAACGATCGTTGAATTTACGTTACATCCTTCCGGTTTCAGCCTCAAACGGAAATCGTGCGTTAAAGCTAAATAAATGGTTGGACTCCCTAATGCTTCTATTAGCGCATTCTATTCTGGTATTCGAATACAATCTCAGTCACAAGTGGTTCTATGTAATCGGTTGTGCATGATTAATGTATTGTAATTTATGAGAACGTTTTAGCTTGCTCCATATCGTTAGTCTTTGCTACCACTGATACGTGTAATTGAAGTTTTGCCATTTTTTCTGCTTCTGTAATTTGAACGAGGGTACGAAATCAAGATACCACTTAACTAGATGTCGTTGCTTTGGAAGAAGGTTACACAATTCAAAAAAGCAAATTCGGCTTAGGTTTAAATCAGAGAACGTTGTGGTATAAAAGATGTAGTGAATAAAATTGAGAAAGGTATGCTTAGATGGTTTGGGCACGTATAGAGAATGAATGAAAGGAGACTGACAAAAAGGATTTATGAGTCAATAGCGAATGGGGAAGTTGGAAGGGGTAGAATAAGGCAAACGTTGCTGGACCAAATCCAGGACATTTTAAATAAGGGCCAGGTCAAGTGTACTCTAAACTGACGAACTTGTATGAAAGGTTAATGAGAATGAAAGAAGCGAAGAAGATATGCAAGGATCGTGGCAAGTGGAAGGCCGTGGTTTCTGCTTACCCCTATGGGAATGAGGTGTGATGTTGTGTATAAGGTATAAATCTGTCAATGATAACGTCATATTTGTCGATTAAAATATATAATATATATATAGAGAATTTAGTTGGTTTTCGATTGCTTCTACATTGTAAGGATTGGGCCTTTACAAATATTCAAAAACTTAATTTCTTACCAAGTATATTGATTATTGTATTATTATTGCCTTCAAAATTATTAATCTCTTATAAAACTAATCACTCCATTTACTAAATTGATGTAGACGTGAAAATATATTTGACTATTCTCGTCTTTATTAATGTCATAGATAAAACTATTATTTAATTATACAACCATAAAAATCTCCAATTCTATTCAATTTTATTATAGTAACAACCTGAATATTATGTTGAGAAATACCTTTGGTATTGTATGCCAGTGTTGCGAAATCTGAGAAATATTATTTGTGTTTATCACGTGTTGAAAATGTGTTTTGTAAACATTTGAGGTCGGGTGACAATTATCTCGATTCTCACATACAGTATTTACAGTAATGTTGAATATTAAACGATATCATAAAGAAAACGTATATTTTTTTTAAAGTTATTTATTCATTAAGGGAAATATTATATTTATTGAAATATGGGAACATCAGGCTAACATGTTTTTTTTTTTATAAAAGTGGTGTCCTTTTTTTCAAATTGAATTTCTCATAGATATTTGTATGTTTTTGTCGTATTTCTATGTTATATAAATAATGAATTCTATGCAAATCTGAACCTTACGGACGAGAAAAGACTTTTATCAATACCTATTTAGTAAAACTAAAATAAGAGAAAAACTTCTAAATCATTACTTTAAAAGACAAAACAGAGTTAAATATAGCTATAGCAGTTGTTTTTACTGGCCTACCATGTTTCATAAACACGACTCGCCTCTTTATAACATATAAAGCACGCGATCATTCTCACATAAAATGGACGCATTAGAAAATGTAATATAATAATGGCTTTTGCAAATTATTAACTATGACGCAACTGCAAATTTATGTTATTCGCTATATATGTTATTGTTTTTTTATATAAAAAATTGAGCGATTCTTTCAAAATTCATCAACATATGGTTGTAATTTTTGTAGAAAATTGTGTTTGGGAGAAATAATAATAAAAAGTGATGTAACAAAGTGTAGAATCGCTTACTTATGTACTTTTGACCCTCTTCTCTCGGTGTCTCTCGTGGTGGCGCTGTAGCAGCTATCGCAGCTAACAACTTAATTCACTACGAATATAAAAAAATATTGATTGAATAAATATAAAAATTCATAAGTATTTAAGTAAATAGCAGTATAACGTCCCACTGCTAGGCACAAGCCTCCTCACTCGGAGGAGCGAGGGTTATTTTAGAGCATAGACCCACCACGCTGCTCCACTGCGGATTGGCAGGCATAGTACACAAGTGCACTCTCTATTCTTTCACTGTCATAGTCCTATGTGACGGGAATCCGGCACGGCCGGAGAGAGATCAGGCGCAGGTCTGACGGCTTAACGGTGCTCTCTGAGGCACGGGGCTGGATCACACTGCCAAATTTTTCCCAACTTCGGGCAAATATTGAGAAAATTTTAATAAAATCCTCAATATTGATTCTTTTTTAATTAGACCGCCCCAGGACTCGAACCCAGGACCTCATGTTTTAAGTCGAACATGCAAACCACTAGACCAATGAGGCAATTCAAAAAAATTCTTAGAGTAATGTAAAGATTCTAAAGTTAACATTTACTTACATATCTATCTGGTGGTGTAAAATTATTAGTAGTAAATACGCTATTTCGGAAATTGTTAAGAATGACGGTGTAAAAAGAACCTAAGTATCCAAGGACTGGGCCATCATAACACTATTATTTACATTGTTTTATAAAATCTTTGGAAAATTGTTATACTCTCTTGGTATAAAATATAATTATATTTGTGTATATAAATATACACCAAAACATATATTGTCACTAATCGGTAAATAATTTAGCCAAGGGATGCGCCTGGAAGTATTTGTTCAAAGCTACAAAGCAGCCACTGCACAGTGCACATAGGTTAATCTAGTTTAACACGTTGACATAAGAGATGTTAATTTACCTATTTTATTTTTTTCTCTCACTTGATGGTAAATGATTAAACAATCTTAATATAGAAATGCGTGAATCTGGGAAAAAGTACCTTACCTCTTACAGTTTTGGCGCAGCATCGTACTGCATACTTTTTGCTTCCACTATTCCAGTTTCAGTTAAATTAGAAAATACAATTTCCCAAATTTGATCTGCCGGGAATCTAATCCACTCTTTGCTAGCAAACCGAGTACTCACATTGCATCGACAAGGGTTACTATAGATCCTCATAGTTCCACGGGATGAGGATTTGCGCCAGTGATAACAAGGGGAACAAGTAGTAAACATAAGTATATTTGATTGCAGGGTGCTGGGACCTACTGCGGTGCTTCAGCTTGCAGGGCGAGAAGAAGCGCCGCCGACCAATGCCAGACCTCTCTATTCCTTATCAATGCGCGGTGCAGTCATATGTTTTTCAGGATTTCGAAAAAAGGATGAACTTGTATGTATCAATTATCAAATATTTCATAGAATTGCTTAAATATTTCGTTTGGTTAAAATCATATTTAACCTACCTACAAAGAATATCGATAGATAGGTATTTACCTCGCAGGTCCCCTTAGGCAATGAATGTACTTCATCCTATGAAGGATTTTGTACACGAAATGCATGATTCTGATGTAAGATCATGCCGCTCTATTATCGTGACGAGTAATTTACAATTTACTGGTATCTACACAGCATCGTATCGGAGTACAAAATGTTAGGATTGGCTGTACGTTTGTGCTGATAGGGCAATATGATAAATAGCCGAAACCTCCCTCTAGTCCAAATTAGAAAATTCAATTGATTTGTAATTTTGGGTCCACTGAGAAGAAACGGGCAAGAAACTCAGTATGTACTCTTTCAAATATAGTTTTTTTATAAGTTTATATTGTGTGCCATTGAAATTCCATGTGCAACTATAATGTAAACCCAAAAATTTTTTCCACTAAATATGAAAAACACAATTTGTTTGTAAATATTTCCCTTATGGAGTTCAAAACCATCCCATTGATGTGCTCCAAACCGGTTTCATGAGAAAGGAAATATTGGCAAGGTGATTTTAGACCACTCATTCTCGCATGTTTTGAAACTATTCGCGATTGCCTTAAAATTTATCAAAGTGACATTTGGAAAACTATACGGGTGAAGCTGCAGGCAACATTAAATAAGACGCATAAAATAGAATGCACTAGTGAGGTGCTAATTGTGGGTCTTTATGAAAGCTTCAAATCCCCAAGTCTATTAAAATCTTGAGGTGAGCTTAGGCTATAAATAAATAAATATATAAGATTTATTTGACCGCACTTTACTATTATTTATGCAGCAAATCAGAGCCAGTCTAGCAGTGTTTTCGTCTATTAATATAGTTCTAATATATGCCTGTTTTTTTTAAATCTAGAATTTATTAGTGACTTTATTCCACAGGAAACGTTAGCCCCATCCAAACTTCGCTTTAATATAAATGACTGATAACTTGCAGTGATCACATTTATTCGTCAATAATTTCTGAAGATGGACTACTCAGAGTGCTTTGCAACGTCAAAACAATTTAGACCATAGTGGGTTATCAGTGATTGTCTTTCCCTCCGATTTCTGAAACACTCTAGAACAGGGGTGGGCAAATATTTTGATAATAAGGCCACATTGCAGATAATTTTTTAATTTTAAGTATAGTTTTTGCTATATATATATCGTCGTCGTCGTCGTCGCTTCAACCGATGGACGTCAACTGCTGGACATAGGTCTCACGAAATGATGCCCACAAGGCCCGATCTTGTGCCGCCTGGCTCCAGCGGCTACCGGCGATCCTCCTTATATCGTCGGTCCACCTTGTGGGGGGTCTTCCTACACTGCGTCGTCCAGTGCGGGGTTGCCATTACAGCACTTTCCGACCCCAACGTCCATCGGTTCGCCCATTGCCACTTCAGGTTCGCGATTCGTAGGGCTAAGTCGGTGACTTTGGTTCTGCTACGAATCTCCTCATTTCTGATTTGATCGCGTAGAGAAACTCTGAGCATAGCCCTCTCACGCACGCTGAGTGACTCTGAGCTTTCGAATAAGGCCCATAGTCGGCGACCATATATATATTAAATTAATTATATATAATAGATTACCTAAATAAATAAATAAATAATTATTAACTAAATTAACTGGATCGTAAAAATTTTAGATTTTGAGAAGATTAAGAACTGCTTCAAAAAAGTTGTTTTTATGATATAATATATTTGTGTTTTTAATAATAATATACACAATGATTCATGGGCCAGACAAAATTCAACCGCTGGCTGGATTCGGCCTGCGGGCCGCCATTTGCCCAGGCCTGCTCTAGAATCTACTCCTTATAGGGAAACTACTGGTTTATGTTTCCTAAATAAAATTAATAATTAAATCCGTATTTTCCGACAGACGTACCTGATCACTCTAATACACTATATGGGTGGGTCCATCCGAAAAGACATGTCGAGTAAAGTAACGCATTTGATCGCGGCCGCGGCCACAGGAGACAAGTACCGGTACGCGTCTGGCTTCGGAGTGCCCGTACTGGCCCGCTCCTGGGTTGATGCTTGTTGGGAGCGACGTGACGATCCAGATTGTTACGCTACTAATGACACCATCATTGTAAGTATTGATACTTTGAGAGGTTTTTACTGTTTTCGTATGCCTTATATACACCTTAAAAGGAAAAGGTGTCTGAAAAAAGGCGTTAGACTCGGGGCTTCAGTAGGGTGCCCATATTAAGATGAGCGAATAAACTTAGTTCGCTTTTGCTGTTAGACAAGTAAGACAATGTTTTGATTTTGAAACTGTCAAACTGCTGTATTTCGCTTATTTTTATAGCATCATGTCTTACGGAATATTATGGGGTAAGGCGGCGGACATTAAAACTATATTTATTTTACAAAAAAAAAAAGGCAACACGAGTCATATATCAATTAGGATCTCGTGCTTCTCCAAGAGATATATTCAAAGAAACATCAATTCTCACAGTACAGTCGCAATATATCGTTAATAATATCTTATATATCCGTAATAATATTCACTTATAAAGCGAAAAAAGTGAAATACACAATTTTAATACAAGAAATAAAAACAAACTTGTAATTCCATATTTTAGAGTAAGAAGGTTCAGAAATCATTTGTCGGGTTGAGCATATACATTTTGTATCTATAATTTTGAAGATTATATAAGCGATAGAAATGTATGGACTTGATTCCAGTTGCTCACAGATGCAATATATTACGCATTGTAATATACAAAACTATCTTTAAAAGAGTAACCGTTGAGTTTCTTGCCGGTTTCTTCTCGGCGGATTCAAATTTCCGAACCGGTTGTAGATACTTGAATGAAGAACACTTTGATTTTAGTAATACTTTTGCAATAGTTGTAGTAGTGTTGTGTAGGACATTAAAAATTTTTTTAAATATACTAAGAAGCGGCTTGACAAAAGGCGATCTTATCGCTTTATGGCGATCTCTTCCACACAACCTTAAGAACAAAGAAATACAGTAAACGAAAAATTTGTTGAGTTTTTTGACAGACAGTTAAGGCGGAGGGCGTCGTTTTATAATATTGACAATGAGTTGTAGTTGTATGTGCTGCTAGTATT
Source organism: Elymnias hypermnestra (assembly GCA_015832385.1). NCBI lineage: Eukaryota > Metazoa > Arthropoda > Insecta > Lepidoptera > Nymphalidae > Elymnias > Elymnias hypermnestra. The sequence goes on from JACTOM010000043.1 coordinate 831,273, forward strand.
TCATAAGGAAATATAATTACAGAAGGAGCACAAGTTAAAAGTGTTTGCGGGAGCGAGGGTGTGCTTCGTTGGCTTTCCGGAAGATGAAACGCAGCATATGGCCGAGGTACTCGCCAGCAATGGGGGTTCGACTTGCCCACTGGACGATTCCGATTGTACTCACGTTGTAAGTAAATTATACAATCTTTTTTGTTGTTTTTTTTATGTTGTTGTCATATCAACGACGGAAAATAAACAAGTAGTAATTCGCAAATCTAAAATTATTCTTCAGAAAAAAAAGCTTCTCATAAATACGAATAACTAATGATAACTCCTATATTTATTGAATAGATTTATCATTTTTGGACAATTCGTTTTGGCGAGTTACTATCTGATTGCTTCACAGGGTAGATATATACGACATACATGAAACTAATGTATTTTAAATTAATAAGTGCTATATAACTGCCCAAAATACATTGAAATTTAATAAACATTTAAATAGTTAAGTTATAACAATATATCTAATAATAATCGTTTAACAATGCACCAATATGTAGGACATACACTTGATGATGGTAATTACAGCCAATTTTTTTTAAAATTATAAATATTAAAAGAGTTCTCTTTGGATTCGACTTTATATTTTACTCAGACGAATCTGCGGGAACAAGCTTAGTATTTATATAATAATCCTTTTGTATTGCCACTTGTGAAATCATAATACATATGAATACGCATCGTTACATATATGTTATGTGTAATAACTTATGCCAACAATTTTGATATACAAATACCAATTTAATAGTACTAATACAAATTTTTTTCTAAATGACTATGGCGTCACTTTTCTGTTTACCTGTGATCTCGTATGATAGTAAGTAAGATGGCTAACTGTAGAGGTAATTTAAAGGTTTCTCGATAACTTCGCACGGCACCACATATTTTTTTTTCATGGCGGTATGTCTTTTTGAGAGAGCAGCTACTATCTATGGTGGAAGCCTCCGACCTGCTAATAAAAAACCAATTAGGATACTCAAATTTTTAAATTTGCCTTGACTTGATCGAACCCAAGACCTTTGCTTGCGAGTAGTTGCACAATTACGCAAGCGAGGTCTCTTTGTTTTATTCATCCCATATTATAATAAGAAATAATATTAGCTATATGAATTTAGCATGCATGTAACAGGTTATTCTGGGGAAATCAAATCACTTAGTTAGTTTGTAGATATATCAGAATATTGGTAGTGGTTCACTTCCTAGTTTATTTAACTTTTTTTTTGCTTCATCTTTCAGTTTTCACACTTGTACTTTTAAAGTCAGTTAATATGTGTACGGTATCTTATACGCAATTTATTGAGTAGCAAAAAGATCTTTTATGTCTGATTATAAATAATTAAAAGTATAATTTTATCTAGTAACCAGTGGTTTTTATACTTTGTTCTACTGTTAATTAATTTTGATACACATTCACCCACACTGGGATAAGGCGGTAGTACCACAATATGCCACATTCCTTCTGCACGGCGTAAAGTCAACCCATTGTCTATTATAGTAGCTTCATTCACTTGCTATATTATTGCCACTGCATTAATCATTGCTAAACATAATTTGAATCAAATATGTGTATAGTTGGAACCTATTGTCATTATAAACTCATTGTAAGCCGCACAGTATGTTTTGTTTACATTTGCCAATATTTCACACTTTTATGTTGTACTCCTCTTTCATTTTGTATATGTGTTACCTCATAACATTCAGTCATGCTTCGTTAAATGATGGTAGAGTATTTTTGTGTATTCACCTATCCCAAACACTTCTTATTAAGTAAATCTCTTAATTATAAGCCACTAAGGCTAACGATATGCCATATATTACGAAATAGTAATGATCATATTAACAACAGCTTATCTATGTTTTAACTATTTCTATCACGACAGTAAACCGTTTGCATGTTTGTATCTGGAATGGCTTCATTACATCATTGCGTGGTGTGTTTCACACATGTTTCAGGTAATGGCCAATGGGGAGACTTTCGGTCGTTCGCTTATCCTCTCACCCCACCTTAACACTCCTAGTAATTCCGTTAAGCCAACCCGTTCTACGCCAAACCGTTCCCAAACTACTCCAAAGAGTTCACTCTATCGTAGGCTATCAGCCCGCCTTTCGGGTCGTCGTTCTAGTCCTAACAAAAATGAAGTTAATGAAGACAAAACAAAAGATGAAAGAGAAGAACGTCTGCAATATGCGAGAGACAGTATTAGAAATAGCTTAAGTAATAACAAAAACAAATCTCATTTAGACGAGAACAGTATTATTAATGTAGGGAAACAATTTATTGATGATTTGTGTTCTGATCATAATAATAGAAGTAACGATCAAATTGATGTGCGAAAAAATAAATTTAGTGACAAAGAAAATAAGTATTTATCGCAGATTATTCATGGCAACGCCAGAGTAAATGCTAAAGATAAGAGAGAAGTCTTTAAAAATAAGTCCATAAATGTATTTAATATAGTGGATTGTTTAACGGAAGCAGGTTCACTGCATTCATCTCTTACTAAGAGTTTGTGTGATTTGGATTCGAAAGACGAAGCCGGATTTCTGTTACCTGTTGCAGCAGTAAATAAGGAATTGCAGAAATCAAATACTACCATCTCTTCCGGTAAAAAAAGGAGTCGAAATTCGACTGATTCAAATTTTCAAGTAAGTGCTGTAGATGGTAGCAATTTGTCTCCGGATAAATCTGAAGATGTGAATTGGAAATCCATTAAGAGACTAAAAATTAAAGATTCTTTTAAGTTTAAAACTAAGCCAAACATATTTAAGAAAACAAAAAAAGAGTCTTTGTCTAAAACCTCGGGAGAAATAACAGTTGAACAGCTAAGTCCAGAAATAGTAAAGCCCACCGATCCCGCAGGGGAATTTGTCGCATCTACGTCCTCACCCATCAGAGATTTCGATAACGCTTCTATTTGCTCAATGAACACGAGCAAGCAATCGGGGTTCTTCGATATATCATTTGCATCGATAAGAAGCTCTAAAACCGTGAAATCGGCATCAAAACTGCGCCGGAGCGTCAAATCTTTCACTGCGTCCTTTAGAAGCGAAAGGAAAAAGAATTACGAAAAACGCGAACGGAACACTGTAGAGGTGGACGCTTCGCATCTGCCACCCGAACTTAATAATGTCTCGACGCCAAAGAGGGAACTTGACGATATACACTTCGATATTTCGCCAGTTCAAGTGGACACCGTGGACAGTACAGATATGAGAACGCCTGCGAAGGACCATGATATTGATGAACTGGACGACTCGACGGTTTTTAAGACTCCACAAAGCGTTTGGCTTCGGGCGCATAGGCATTCAATATGCGGCACACCAGAGAGCCGCGAGCGCATTCCCCTCCCCCTCCCCCTCCCCGCGCCGTCGCCGCGCCGCTGCGAGCTGCGCCCCGAGCCGCCTCCCACCCGCGACGCTCACGCCTTGTCGCAATGCCATGGACTATCGCTGCCGGTACTAACCCCATTTTTTACACTACTACTAAATTTTAGTTTGTCATGCCTTAGATATTGTAGGGTACATCGATATGCGACATGCGGTTATCACCTATGACGAATAGCGGTATTTATATATCGGAAATTCTTCGCTATCATGCCTGCATGTTACGTCGAATGTTTAGCTTTATAGTTCTTGCACAAGGAGCTGAGACTGATCAATATTCCATCTCTAAAAGATCTTTGACTTGAAGGGATGCAATATTGCGTGTTTTTTATGTTTCTTTTCGTAGGCTAAATAATTTTATGCTATTTTATATGTTGGATTTAGGTTGTGGATGAACACAATACGGGGGTGGCGCCGGATTGTTCGGCGCGTGTACACATTGTCAAAGCCGAATGGTTTTGGGCTTCAGTACAAAATGAGGAAGCCCAAGACGAAAGGGAATACCTTTTCAAGGATGTAAGTATTGTTCTATTCTCTTACATACGGAGCTTCCCAAAACTTAATTATTACAAAAACCAAAGGCAGGCGAGATCAGCAAAAAAATATTTTGATAACCTGCAGTGCTTCTTAAAAACCATAACTTACGAAATGTCTTTAAATATTTTAGTTAAATATATTTGTATAAAACTTTTACAACCTACGTATATAAGTTATTGACAATAATATATTTTCGGTAAGTTGCATTGAATAATGAATTAAAATAGACTATAAATAGTCTCACTATCTTAGTCTACGAGAGCCGACTTTAATCGACCGTACGTAGTCAAACGTGACAGCTCAGTCTAATTCGATAGTCATCAAATAAAATGCACAACCTAAATAATAAATAAAATATATATTTCACTCAATTCTGATTGGGACCCAGTAGATATAATATTTTTTAAAATAAAATTTAGATTGTACAATTACATTAGTATTACTATTACGTAAAGTGAAATTAAAACTAACGACGTTTTTTCTTCAAAAATTAATAAGCATTTTTTGTATAGTACTTGGAGGAAGTCTCGAGGCGGTCGTCAGTGGGGGGTACGTGTCCAGCGGTTACCTGTTCAAGTACGGACGATGTGGGCAGCGGTACGGGCGCGAGCGCTGGAGGCACTCCAGCGGCCTTACAGCGGCTAAGAAAGCGCAAGTTACGAGGTGGAGATGCGGCACTACATAAACGGCGTTCATCTGTTGGTGACGCTGTGCTATTAAGCCTATCCAATAACCTGCTCGACTGTACACCATCACCCGACGGCAAACAACTTCTCGAAGGTGAGTTCTATCAAAAACTTTCCTCCTTATAGTAGGGGTGGCGGGGATGCCAAATACTCTAGCGCCATGCGGACTTATAGAATTGTAAAGAATAGGTACTAAAATTCAAATAGTTGAAATAAAGTTTCCATTTTAGTGTGGGAGGTGGGGGGAGCGTGTGAGAAATTTATAGGGCACACGCTCTTGGTGTTTCTGATCACCGATACACATTAATCTGTCGAATGACTAGTGGGACCCACCCACTTGGTGGTTGTGAAGAGGGGTATTAAAACAAATAAAGTTATTTGTTTTGTTTGTTTAATTCCAATTTTTTTTTTACAGAGTCCGAGGTACCCGACAATGTAGTGCGAAAGTTAATGTCACCACGGCAACAAGTGTTCATGGAGCTTCTTCAAACGGAATCAAATTATGTGGGAATACTGCACACTATAGTAAACGTGAGTAAACATTATAATGTTCTCCAACATCGTCACAAATATTGGTTGCAATAAGATTATGATTGGTTTTTGGTATGTTGTTTTCAATTCCTGCTTCTAGTTTACAATCTCACTAATTGCATATATATACTCATATATATCTATCATTAATATAAACCATTATTGTTCATTCACTTATATGAATATACTTATAGCGTTACACTTGATGTTTGTACAATTTTAAGTAGGGATTTATTATTTTAAATTACATGTTTATTGCTGCCAGGTTAGCGCATGACTGAGTATATGTACATAATAATTTATGATATAGTCTTAGATGGAAGTGTCCTGACTTTTGTAGAGGTAATATAATGGTTTCTACACAGCACCATACTACAACGTACGCCGAAGCCTTCTACTAGTCCAGCTTTCTAGATAATAATGTAATTCAAATAAGCATGATGTGAATGAACACTGCATTATTTTTATTTTCACAGATGTTCAAACAACCATTGGAAGAAATGGCAGAAGAGGATAGTAGTAATGGAAAAAATCAGTCATTGCTCAATAACACAGAATTGAAGATTATCTTCGGAAATTTGCCACCCATTTATGAGTTACATCAGTGAGTAGAAAAATTATTAATAACATATACTAATGCTGTTGTTGTTAATATTTTATGAACATATGGGAATTTGTCACTTATTTTCGAATTTTCCTAAGTCAGTTGTAAAATAATAAAAGTCATATATAATATTTTTTTAATACAGACAGTTTTAAAAGAGGCTTATAGACAAAGGTATGATTGTCTATTTTAATATTTTTAAGATTTTTTTTTAATATGCTACTAATGACATACAATAATGAATAATGAATTTAAATATAAAAGAAATAAATTAAATACAATAGGTGGTCTTATACCTTAATAGCGATTTCTACTAGACAAACTTGGGTTAAAAAAAAGCAGAAAGTAATAAAGGAGATAGGCAATCAAGTACAGATACACACAAATATTTACATACTGATACATGTATAGGAATAAAGACAGACAAAATAATATGTATAATACTATTTATTGTACACCTTAAATGAAACAGAATTGTAAATTATGATTAAAGTTTACACAAACAAATGTACAAAAAGGCGCTCTTATCGCTTATCAGCGATTTCCTTAAGGAGAAGGTTATTGTGCAAAAGTAGATAGGTGGTTCATAAGTTTATACACACTTATAATAATTACAATACATTCATAATAAAATATATATACATATGTGGTCTATACATTGATGATTCAAAGTAAGTCCTATATTAGGCGAATGTTGGAAGAGCTCCACTACGCACAGGCCCACTGGAGCGAAGAGGTGAGCATCGGGAGGCTTGTCCTGAAATACACACCCGACATGGTTAAAGCTTACCCACCCTTCGTCAATTTCTTCGAGAATACTAAGGAGATGCTGCAGCAGTGCGACCGTGAGAACCCAAGGTTATTTAAACTTTCTTTTATGGATCACTACATATTACCTATATATACTGTGTAATTTTTTTTTTAATCTTTATTATAATGGAGTTTTGTCACTTAGTGACTATCCCTCTCCCGTAAAGCAATATACAGGTACTTATAACTAATTCACATAGGTGCGTACACACCACCTTAGTCTCTTCTGGTGAAGGAGAAGCCAAAATGATATACAGTGACACTTCATTATGTAGCTTTACTAAGAGATTGGAAATAGAGAGTGTAAAAGGCCCCCTTTTTATCTTATATTGCTGACAGTTTAGCACTTGACTGTTATCTCTTCTGGTGGAAAGTGATGATACAGTCTGAGATAGAAGCCCGCTTATGTGGTTGAGGCAATATACCACTTATGGTTTCTACACAGCATCGTGCCGGAACACAAATATCTCTTTGTTGGGCGGTACGTCTTTGCTGGTAGGGTGGTAACTAGCCATGATCAAAGCCTCCAACCAGTCCAGACTCACACAAATTAGAAAATACAATTTCCTAAATTCGCCCTACCGGGGAACTTACATTTTAACATGTATTTAATAGTAAATTATAAAATTTGAAAACAACAAAATTCTCATGCCACAATATTTTCGTTAAAAGAACATCTTAAAAATCAAGTATTTTTAAATAAAACTATTAATATTACAAGTTTTAAAAGAAATGTATTTGAATTTGATATCATGAATATAAAAATAGTTTCCACAACAATTGTCAGAAAACATAATAACCATTTCTTGTCAGAAAGCAATAATTTCCTGTTTTTGGTTATAATTTTGAAATATTTGAGATGATGTGTTTTACTATGTCTTAACATTTTCTTATTTCAGATTTCATGCATTCCTTAAAATCTGTCAAACCAAACCAGAGTGTGGTAGACAAAGCTTACAGGAATTGTTGATAAGGCCAGTGCAGCGACTGCCCAGTATAAGTCTATTACTAGATGGTAAGTTTAAAAAGTGTTTATAATGTGTTATGTTTTTATAGATCAATTGTCTCTCTTATGCCTGATTCCTCATTATGGTAGCGATAATCTTATAAAAATCGTTCTAGATGTGTAGAGTTTGATTGGCTCAAAGAACAATATTAAAATGGAATAGTGCAAATAACGGGATATTTTTTCTTAATGAGGGTCTACATCGTGAAAGTTACGATAGACACACACATACCACATACATATTTAATACATGTTTTATTGTATGTATAGATTCCCATAATTTTTTGTTGTGCATTTAATATTGTAAAACGTTTAATTGACATACATTTTCAGATATATTAAAGCATACGCATAAAAGTAATCCGGACCACGCGGCGTTGGTTTCTGCGCTCGCTGGGTTGCGAGAGGTTATGTCACACATTAACGAAGACAAACGCAAGACAGAAGGGCAACTGCAAATGTTTGATATCTACAATGACATTGATCAATGTCCGGTACGTGAATAGAAAAAAACCACCGTCATTTCCGTAACTTGATAGATTTGGTCGTGGAAAATTACCACTTTACTGTTCCACTACGACGCTAAAACAGCAAATAACAAGAAACAAAAAAAGTACACCCACTTATTGAATACAATGGTACCTGCATTGAATACAACGATCTTGTTATTATTAAATTACCAATACAAGAAAAATTTCATGGGGATTTTAACATGGACTTACATATTATGAAGTAGAAAATAATTATTCAAAGTTTTAAACTTAAATTTTCGTGGTTTATTAACATATTGACTATTTGACCTCGTGACCACGATCCATGCAACTGGTTCGAAATATCGGCAAAATTAAAAAACGCCATCGTGGTATGTACCCGTTCAAATAGTCAATAAATTATTCAATGCTCCATTGCTAATTTTTAATTCAGTGTTGTTTATCAATAATTTAAAATTAAGTTTATTCCAGACATTTGTACAAATGGATGATGTTTTTAGATTTAGTGTTAAGATGATGTCTCATGGTTAACAGGCTCATCTTGTATCATCGCACCGGTCATTCGTGTCTCGTTGTGAGGTAGTAGAACTGTCGAAGGAGCTTTCTGGGAGGGGAGATCATCTCGTGCTATTCCTTTTCACTGATACAATGGAAGTGTGCAAAAAACGATCGAAGGTTAAATACTGTTTACTATAATTGTTTTCATAACACAAGCAGCTTACACACAAATTTTAAAATACATATTAAGCCTGAACGTAAAATATCGATAACCACTATGTATAGTCATTTTGCATTTACACTTTTTTCCCACCAATTTTTTTTTGTATTCACTTAGTTAAAACATGTGATTAGTGAAAAAAGTTGTGCAGCAATAAATAATTTATCTTTGACAATTACAATGTGTTATAAAATTAAGATTGTATACTTGACTCATAATACGTAGGGGCCGTCGATATGTTTGTTATTGTCATTACAACGAGAGTGCAAAAGTCAGGTGACATCATTTTTCAATAGTAATTTATATAATACTTGCTTTTGCCTTTTTAATGTGCCTGGTCACAACAATTGGATGATTAAAAAGTCTAGAACTTGACATACGCGTAAACAATTTTTGTAATATAATAACTTAATAAATGTAATATACAAATGTATTTATTATATCTGCCTCTGAGTGCACAAAAAAAGCCAAACAATAGGTGTATCAATAAAGAAAGACAAGATTTACGAAGTGTTTTTTTGTTTGTGGTCATTACGAACATTTGGAACTTTATTGCGTTTTTAATTTAAACACATTATGAAATTTAATGTTTCACTATGTTTGGTATGTGTTTTTGTAGGCGTTCAACAGTAAAAGTCCAACAAACGGCACAGGTACAATGCGCATAGGATCCAGTAAGCCGTACCGACACATCTCCCTTATGCCGCTCAGCACCGTCAAGTGCGTCGTCGACATTCGAGAAGCAGAAGGTGAATATATTGTTGTTCTAAACAAGTAATACTTGTATTTTTATTTCAAGAATTCTAATATAAATACAAATAAATATACAGTACCAAATTACGTCCAATGTCCATTTTCATAACAATTCATAGACACTTTGTGCTACAAACAAAATTTTACTTCAAATGTTACTAGCAGGATAAAGAACGTACTAAGAATAGGAATCTAGATATTCTGTATCAACTATTTGGGTTTTTTTTAATCAAAAATAATATTCTAAAACGATTTAAGCTTTCGACAATAAAAAATGATAAAGATCTCTGTTTAATATTTTTATGCTTTTAAAAAAAGTGAAGACCGTAACTTTTCTAGTAATTAAGTTATTAAATTAAAGCTCTTACATGAGGGATTAAATCCCCTGTTTCGGGCTTTGTTATTATAAATGTTAGATGGTTTTAAACATAAATTAAATTATTAAAATAATTTCTTTTTCTTTAGATTGCCACAACGTGTTTGCTTTAATGTGTCGCAGCAATCAAGAGCTCAAAGAGAAGCTCTATTCTTTTATGATCACAGACGAGACAGTGGACAAGTCACACTTTCTGCGGCAACTTTGCCGACAAATGGCCAACACAGTTTGCAAGCCAGATGCTGTGAGTTTTACTGGAAAGAATAATACACACACAATTTCACACGCACGCCTACACAGACACTCATACACAAAACTTGTTTGCATTTTTATTTAAGTTATTTATAAATAACATTGGCCCTCATGTATAAAAAGTCAACTTCCTTTTTAGACATTTTGATGTTTTTATAATTTAGCCGATTATATAATACATATAGCTATTAAAACATGACTCTTAAAAAAATGGGTATAGAAGTTTCTACAGTAAGAAATAACTTACTTTTAAAACACTTGTCTTACAAAATTAGGATTTTATACTTGACTCTTTATACGTAGGGGCTGTCGATTATGTTGATACTTCACTGTGGTATTCTATGAGATTTTGGTGTGTACTTCCCCGGATCTAACCTAATTACGAGCAGTAGTCAGTGACTGACTTTAGATAATTTTATGTTCTTGTTTGTGTTCGCCAGTGACTATATATTTTAAAGGAGTTGTTTCAAATAAAGTATTGTTATTTTTCGTGAGGTAACCTGCAGGTCTTCGAAACAATTCTATGGTAGATGTCAACCTGCTGTTCATATCATGATTTTTCTAAACCTCAATCATGAATGGGGAGATGAGTTCAGAAGTGTGAATAGGCTTTTCCTTTTTTTTATTTTTAGGATAAGTTCTTGGCCTGCTTGGAGTCGCACCAGCTCGATATTGATACGAGTGACCTTGCGCTCAGCACTCTCTCCAAAGTATCGAAGTTCGCTGCACGCACCAGAATAAAGGTAGCTTTTTTAAATTTTTTCAATACCCACTATTAGATATCACCTATTATATTGAGGGCCTCTCCTTATATGGATATTCAGCTTGCCTTTTAGACATTTTGATGTTTTTGTAATTTCGATGATAACATCATATAGCAAGTTAGTTCATTGTTTTTTTTATAATCATATAGCTATAAAAATATTGTGTTAAAAACACGGAATTCATTAATAATTTTTCTTTGAAAAAGTGTCTTACAAAATTAGGAATTTATACTTGAATTTATACGTGTAGGCCAACCGTTTATCTATCTTCTTAAAATTTACTTATCCACTCAAGTAAACCTCTAGTGCATAACACTTGATCTTAATACAATTGATTTCAATGAGTAATTTATAAAAAAAAGTAAAATACTTTATATTTAATTAACATAATATTCAGATATTAGTGTAGATTAGTACAGCGCCATCCATTATTAAGCATATAAAAAGTTAGAATGTAACGAAAATTTAGAATAATCATGCTAGATGGCGCTAGTAAACTTAAATTTATCTTTTTATTGTCTTATTCGGTCTGAAATATGTAGAAATGGAAGGAATTGTCATCAGTTTTTTTCTATATTATTGATTAATTACCATTGTTGCCTGTAAAGACACATATCGTATTTTACGTTCGTAGTCATTTATATGTTGTAGATAATGTACATTAAGTTACAAATAATTCTAGCATGATTTAGTTTGTAGACGTCTTCAGCTTAGCTTGCATCACATTAGTAATAACACGATGAATAACTTTTCATCCGTATAGCGTAAGTGATGGTAAAATAATAAAACAGGTCAGCGTCACTAAGGCATGTAATTCAGAATCAAAGATATTCTCGCCAGACATCAAAATTCATCAACATAAATAAAATAATCAATAACATGTCACTCCTGTCGTATATAAACTAGAATTATTCTGGATTAATGAAGACAATATTATTAGATTTAAAGTTTTAATGACAGTTTTCTGAATAGATACAAATGTCACGTGGACATTAAAATTTGCATTATTTGCTAGATGCTCTGCAAAACAATGTCGCTTTCATTCAGTACAAGGTTGTTTACGAATTGACATAAATTTGCAGATCTATTTCAAATATAATTTGCAAATAACGAACGTTAAAATGCGATGACGTCACATGATGGACGGTCACTGCTCATATCAAAGATAAGACTGGTTCCAATGACACTAGTAACGACCAAGCTGTTAATAGTTATATTCCGGACCAAAAATATAACCATATGTTAATGAAATAATGTATAATCGAAGTATCATCATAGTATCAGTACATTTGCTTTTGATGATAGTACAGCAACGACCTATCTACTGGTTTACTTAATTGATAATTGTTTGGCAAATTGTTTGATTGTCCTTACCAGATCTCTATTCCTTACTAGTTTGATTTTATAACATATTTAGGTGAATGACACGAAAATAAAAAGCTTGATATCACTGTGTCATATGCTATTGTAACAGCGAATAAGGTGATATGTAATAGCCAGCCATGTCTTTACGAAAAGATGTATAAGTAAATATTACTCAGATTGTAAAACTCCATGTAACAATATGAGATCTGAACCGTATAGGTGACACTATAGCAGCGATCTAGCTGCGAATATGATTAGGGATACGTTTACTTATTAGCAGCTGACCCTCAAAAGACGTTGAATGTTTCGACTTTAGTAAAAAATGTGGGCAAAAATTAGCCATAACAATAACTATTTGTAATAAAAAAAAGATCTTTACGTCCAGATCCCCGCCAAAGTACGTAAAATATTATAGTGGCGATCAGAAATTTTTGATTGTCAATGTGAAATACAAATGTAAAAATAAACAACAAAAGTATCCTTTTAAGTTTTTGGACGATGGGACGAACATTAAAAGTTTCACATATAAAACCAAGAAAACGAAAAAAAAATTAAAAGTGGCGTGTGTACATATGTCAGAAGTGAAAATAAAATAATTTTTTAAGTCTTGTTTTATATTTATACAAATCTAAAACTTTAGTTTTCCGAGACTTGTAAATAAAAAAGCCACGTGTTTTTTTATCAATGTTAAAAATAATTGATTAAATTTTGTTTTTGATTTTAAAATTTAGAAAAAAAAAATTATGAAATATTATTATCTTATAATTTATAAAATGTAGTATATTAAATTTATTTTTGACTTTTGGACGACGAGTAAACATCAAAATTTTGACATACAAAACCATAAAAACAAAAAAAAAATTCTAGGCGTCGGGACGAACATCGTTAGACAGGTAGAAATAGTTTCTAATGGAAAGCGAAATTGTTGTTTTTACTATATTGCAAGTATTTTTTTCAAACAAGTAATTCAAAACCAATTTAGCTAAATCAGTCCAGCCGTTCTCTAGTTTTAGCGAGACTAACGAACAGCTGTTGGTTTTGAGATATATATATATTTATAAGTGAATGATGTGGTATACGCAAGTGCGAGGTTGGCATGAGTGTAGTGTTACGCGGGCGGCTGTGTTGTAGTTGGAGGCGCTGGCGGGACTGGGCGGCTGGCTGCGCGCCGACCCTGGCGCCGTCCTCCTTGACACATGGGTATTGCGCGCTCACTTACTCGCACAGGTCTGACGCACTCTCGCACTCCGCTCACGCACTCGCGCGCGAACGCCATCACTCACAATCATCGTCACATCGCTACCCATATGTGCCCCTCAACCCGAATGATTTCTATGTATAGACTAGTGTAATTTCAAACACATATAGAAATCACCTCTAACCTCTCATTGTGTCCATTACAATTTCAAATCATTGTTGATTCGCTTTTAAAACTGTAACTGTAAAAAATCATATAATAAAATAGTAGAAACAGTAAAATTACTCAGTACCTATATATTTTCAAGTGCCGTTTGAAATATTATTATCTTAATAGTGTATAATAATCGATGTATGTTTATTATCACTGGATATATAATGTGTAAGGCTATTATATTGATATACTATATATTTATGCCCCTATATATGTATGTATGCGTATGGATTTTGTAGTTATATTATCAATAAAATAGCTATAAGTTTTTATTTTCTGGATTGTGTTCTTTGATTTTGCCCTTACCCTATAATAATGTAGTTAGCATCTAAAATTCAAAGCTTGTCTGGAATAGATCACTCTAAGCGATAAGACCGCCTTTGTACACATTTTTCCCTTATTGTTTGTTGTTATCACTTTTAATATTTTGTATCTTTTATTTCAGTTTATAAATGAAATATAATATCAATCGAGATTCTTTTTGTGGATTATTAAAAAATATTAATGTCTGACAACAGGGAGAACAATAATAGAAATTTGTAATGTAGCTAAAACTATTACTATATTATACTTCTTTATTATGAGTATTAAGTAGCGTGTAGTGGAACATTATATGTCACTACCATAGCTATATTGCCATATTTGATTAATATAGATATGGATAAATTGCAATACAGACATATGGATATATTTTTATCTGTATTTATTTAAAGGTACGAGTATATATGTAGGTATACATATATATTTACAATCTTTTTATGTATATGTATTAAATGTATGTCTATTTACTTATACTTATCGCGTATCTTCCCTCTCTTTTTCTATGACGATCTCACTAACGCCAGAGTTGTCTGGAAGATCGTTAATGTGGTATAAGACCGCCCAATTAATTGCACACTTAAAGTACTTAATACTGAAAAATTGTATATTGTTATTATCATTTCAACAAAAAGTATATACAATAATTGTCTTATAAGATTATTTTTTATTGTCAATATTTAATTAAAAGATTTTGGCAGCAATACATTTTTCATATATACAGTATGCTAGTTATGTTATATAAGCGATTAAAATATATCAATACTTCGCAAAATGACAAAATACATGTCATTTCTGTTTCGAAGCACTACAGTGTAGCTTTTCTTAATTATTGTGGTGTTGATTAAATTCATGTAACATTCACACAACATTATTGAACAGTATTTGGCAGTGTAAATCATTTGCTTTGCTTAAGGATTATTTGTTTTGTCTGTGAGCGTGCCATACCTATTGATACTGGATGTTGGTTTCTTGTTTACGCACCACTCTAAACGTTTCATTCGTTTTTTTGGTGACTGGAGATTCATAGATCGCGCTTACTAATTTATCTTTTCATGGGTTTCATTTAAAATTTTAAATGATCCATTGGGTGTAAGTTAAGACGTTTCTTATAAAAACATTTAGACATAAATATATGTTTTAATTCTTGTAATCCTATAAGTTTTGTATACAGTTATTAAAACATATATTGATATTGTAATGAGAATTGTTTTATATCTATATCTTTATTCTAATTGACAGACGTTGACGAAATACTAGAATCTATTCAAACAGAAATATATCCTTATACAACATGTTCAGAGCCTATTAAAATTTTAATAAAAAATCAATTTCCAAAAAAAAATACACCCTAAGTTATTTCAGCCACAACATTGTTAATATTTAATGATAAGCTTATTTATCTTGATCAGCAATTGCTACACAAATTGCATTCTTCTATAGTCCATATTTTCTAGATTATTATTCACTAACAACAAAAGTCTGAGAATATTTTTCTTTTTAAATAATTTCAATAAAATCTCTGGAGGCATTTTTATGTTGTTGCAATTTCTATTATATAACTTTTGTTCTATTTCTTGGTGAATATAATCTTAATAAAAAGGTTACAAAAATAACCTTATGTTATATTGGTTAATAGTATTCGTCTACGTGATTGTCTCTTCATATTTATAACTCTTTTTTTCTCTCTAACACGTCATTTGTGGAGTCATGTGTGGAGCTCATTACTGCTATGGTATAATTATCTGATTTAGGTATAGAATACAGAATATGTATAAATAAGTTATATGTATTCAGGTTGGACGTGCACTGTCATTCAACAAAACTCCTTCGAAGCTGAAACGGGCGATGTCATCGATGATCTCGCCTTTCGGCTCAACATCTAACTTGACGCCTGCTTCTCAGCTAGCCCAAATGAGGCTCGCCAGCTGTAATAATATTAATGTAAGTTTCCGTTAATTTGTAGCACAACAAAGATTTTTTAAGGGGTTTTTTTCTTTATAAAAATACACGCCAGCCTCATCGTAAATTATAAACTAACACACAAAAATTTAAAATAAAATATATTTTCAAACAACAAAGAATCATTAACGAATTTACATAACTTAAAAGCCAAATCTATAATATAAAAATGAATCGCCAAATGTGTTGGTAAGCGCATAACTCAGCAACGCCTGTGTCAATTTTGCCAGTTCTTTTTTTTAAATTTTCGTTAAAGTACAAGGATGGTTTTTACGGCGAGAAAAGTTCGAATAATTGCAGGGGAAACCCCCTAAAAACAGCCCTTTTCTGTTTCCCATAAAACGTTTTCTAACTTAGATGTATAGTCAATTTGATCTTTATTGCTATCTAATAAAGTTCATATTAAATTACAAGTACTCAATGTTGTCTAAGTAAGAGTCAATTTGCACTTTATTATGGCTGCGCAATGTTCAAAATCAATTGAATAGTCACAAAATGTGATTTTGAAATGAAATTACAGCAGTACTGATCTTGATATAGATCAGTACTGTTGTAATTTCATATCAATAATCATTCGTAATACTGTAATCTAGTATAAAATAAAGTTGAAATTCTGTATCAACAATGGACCAATATGATGACAATTTCTATCTTATTATGTATGTGTAGGTATTTCAGTATTAATTAAATTATTTCTAAAATTGTTTGTCGGGTTAAGTAAACGCATTTTTGACAAGATTGCGGTATTAGATTTACATCTGCTTAATTTTAAGAAATATGTCACAAACATTCAACAAAGGTCATTTGATAATGTTGAAGACTATTTAAGCGATAAAAATGTTTAGACTTGATTCCAGTTGCACATAGAAGTTTAATGTCACACTATTTGATAGGCTAGGGGGCGAAGCTAGAATGATGACTCACTACATTCTTAACGCGAACGAACTGTAATCATATAGCCTTAATCTTTTTTAGTATAGCGAATATACTAGGACATTAATTATGGCCTATTGTAATTGTCCTCTTGTAGTGACTCTCAAGTCCGACATGTACACCATTCCAGTGCCTCCAGAGAGGGCTATCCAGCATTGGCATGGCAAAATAATAACATCTTATTGTGGTTTTAGGAGATGGGTGCCAGCGGTGGGGGTGGGGGTGGCGAGGGTGCTTCAGTGTTGGTAGCGCCGCTGTCGGTGCAGCCAACACGCAAGGCTACTGCAGGTGCGGCGGCGGCACTACGACGCTTCTGACGTCGCTCGCAGCGCACTCTTTGACGCGCGCCGCCTTAGTCACCCATATGTGCTATACTGCCAACCTAACATTAAAATGCCGTTATCTGATTCAACTTAATTTGGAGTTACGAGGATAATCTTGAAAATAGATAGAATACTCTGTATTGTACAGCATAAACATGAAAGAAGCAACACACAAACAAACTTTAATAGATAGGATAAATTAGGCAACCTTATCGCTTATTAGCGATTTCTACCAGGCAACCTTAGGGTTAAAGAGATTATATGAGTTAAAAAGGGTAGGTGGTGTTCACAAATACATATCGACAGACATACAAATATTTAAAACTGTCCTATGAGAGTGAGCTCATTTTTCTTTTTGCGGTGCCATCTCTCAATTGAGATCGAATATCAGTCTGAGTTATTCAGACCATTGAGACAAAAATTGCGAGAAATAAAAGTTTAATCCAAAGTTTTTTGAGCCATTTGGTTAATTTTCTTAAGACCCATGTGGCTGTCACTGTACTTCATTAATTACCACGGTACACTCTACTTTGATCCAATATTTTGAAATTTAGGATAAAAAAAAGCAAGTAGCAGTCAATTAACGTCCCACTGCTAGGCACAGGCCTCCTCACTCCGAAGAGCGAGGATTTTTAGAGCATAGACCCACCACGCTGCCCCACTGCGGATTGAAAATAACGTTAAATTTCCTAATAAAGATTCTCTTATTCACATTTTTAAAATGACTCAAAATTAACTTAAGTCTTTAAACGGCGTTTCAATTAAGGGAAGGTAGGGTATAGCCTTATACGATTTCCTTTATACATCGGAACAAAGGAGACATAGCAAGTGTGATTAGCACTTTTCCAACAATATCCGGTTAAATTATTATCAGCTTAGTAAAGGAGGATATTCCTGTATGAAAAGACTTTTTTGTGAGATTCAATTTCATCAAATCTTTCCGCTACTATGGTGATGGTACATTTATATATAGCTCCATAGTTCAATATCTTCTGTTACTATTAAATTAAAAATATAAACGGATATCCAATGGGGAATAGTAGTTAATTGCCTTTAAGAGACCATCATTAATTTTCCATATGTGTCAAATGCATATTGTTAAATGTCATTAAAAATGTACAATTTGAACTACTATCAGCAATTGTTTAAACGTTTTTATTTGTTTTTATTACCTTACGGTAATGACGGTAAATCTAGATCTCAGAAACTTAAAGATATTTTCAATAACGAAAGTTTTACGACCCATACGGAATGTTATGGTTGTCTCTAGTAAAGTGTTACCGGTGTTTATTGGTGATTGACTTGCGATTTGTGACTCCAGTGAAGGTTCCTATAACCTACAGCTAGTGAGTGACCCAGTGATACAAACAATTTAGCAAGAAAGACATTGCAACTAAATGAAATTTGTTGCAGGCTTGATGTTGTGAGATTGTTGGTAAAAGAATGTGCCTTTGATAGTGAACTGATCATGTTGGTCAGAGAGAGTGTGATAGTACTATTTTAGAGTGAGAAATGATTGCGGTTTTTGGTGTATAAAAATAATTAAATGGATTTTTAAATCGATATTATTAGTGCGACTTCTCAAGTTGTGCATTTCAATGCCAAATTAAATTTGTATAAATTAATACGGTTGACTAAAGCCATCATCGTAATACTATACATATAAGATTCATTATGAATACTATTTCAAAATTAACTGTAATTACTTAGTAGGCATTTGGTAAAATATAATATGGCATCATATTATAAAAATTAAATATCTTGTATGATTGTTTTTAACATTAACTTGAGATAATTTTTCATGTTTCTCTGCAATTTATATTTAAATTGACTTATGTTAAACACTGAATACATTGTATATAGTAACCCTTGTAGGGAATTCCTTTGAATTATTTTTAGATGTCAAGTTAATACTTGAAGCTAGATAAAATATACATAACTTATTATTTTATTCATAAACCAATTCAAATAACAAAAGAAGCTCAATTTACGAAACTAAGGTTTTGGGAATTTTTAAAGGTGCTTAACAACTTCTCGAAACACTCATTCATTTTTGGATAACAATGTAACACTTGAAAATTTTTAATGAAATAGATAAATTTGTCATATAAAACCTTAACAGAAATGTTTGTATTTTTTATTATTATTTGTTATAAACAGCTAACGCGGGCCAGTGTGTTTGTGCTAAGCTACAATCCAATCCAATATGTATGTCATATAAGAATAAATTACATTATGTCAAATTTAGTATGTTAAAATCATATTGTGTGTATATTGTATAGCAATATTTTCTAAGCATGTATGTATATTATGGAATGAAGAAAATCATTATGTATCTTTAATGGACCTAGATTTCTAATATCTACTTACGAAATATTACGTAAGAATATATTCTACCCTCACACTTTTCCTAGATAAAAGGTGTGTAGAGATTTTTGACCCCTAACCTCTTTAACTCGTAATTCTAATGATTCCTAATTAATTTCTATATCTTATTTGTGTCTCTTCCTGCGATGATGACTTTTGAATTCAACCGAATTATTTATTAAAATATTATAACTAAAATAATTAGGGTCATCTCCACTATTTTTGGCAGCTTTTGCATAGCTACTTTTTGGGATCTGTGTAATATAATCTTGGGTAATTGAAGTCCGATATTTAATAAAATTTTTGTGTCACATAGTTTACTATCGATATTATTGAATAGTCTTGAGTAATATGTACATATTGTGATATTTTAATTTAACGGTGGAATAGACATTGTAGGTTAGAGTAAAGTAAAACTATGATATCCGTCTGCTATTTGTGTTAGCGTTCCTAGTATATGCCATGTCGCTTGTGAACGTTTAATTTGATGAATATTTGTTTGCGACAATACTTCGTTTTGTTACTTGTGTGCGTGTTACATTTATTTTTATTGCACTTAATCAACTTTTACCAAAAAAAGCTCAAAAGCTGTAACACGCACCCAAGGTTAACTCCATGCGTACGCATGTCATACATTGTACAAAGGTCTATATTTATGATTATTTTAAATGATTGAAAGAATAAAAGTTTATTTTCAAAAACAGGCTTTCAAATATTATATTGACGTTGGAAAGCAAACACGTAGTAATCCACACAAAGTTGTTTCAAAATCCACAAAAACTTCGAAAAATCCTAAAATTACAAAATATAAATATGGTGTCCAAAAATTATAACGATCGATAATTATGTAAGTTTTATATTTTTTCTTTTAATGAAAATTTTTTTTCTGATAAAAGTGTTTGCTTAACAACATCCTTATTTTGACCTTCAAATATCCTTTTAGCTAATATCGACTGGATTTTTTAAACCTGATATGGCTTTTTAAATATTCTTAATACCTATAATTTTTCAGTGGGTCGAGATATTTTTGTACTTTTTTATTTAACAGCTCAAAAACATTTTATTTCGTTTGTAATCGATGACGGTTGATCTTAATACAGTTTATTAAAAAAATATATTGCGAAAATTGTTGAGCGCCATCTAGAGCAAGTTTGCATGAGTATAAGGGGTTTCTAAGTACAGTTTGAGTTCGTGCAATATGGTGTAGGAATTATCAGTATTTACTTCAGATAAAAAATGGCAAGGTTAATAATTTGATAGAAGTTATTGTAAAATAATACGAGTTCGATGTCATTGACATAGTGTAAACTTTAAAACAGATCTGTCACTGTTAAAAAAATATTGGTTAGTGTTGTTGCCATTTCGATGTTTTTGTTATTTTGAAATATACTTTAAATCAATGTGTTAGTTCGATTTCATTTACAATACTCTCTATTAATTATATAACCTAGCCATCTTTCGTTTAGAATTTCTAGTATGCCCCTTCCGTCATCTTACATTGTGCAAGAATAAAATAACGGAGGAGCCCTTACGCATAGTAATATAATTGGTCTGTTAATATAAATGAAAGACTTGTCGAGACATCTTCATTTTAATTGGGTCGTGGGCGTAAGAAACTGTATACATTCCGTACTGCACGTATTGGTGCAGCGAGCATTACTGCTGCCAAAGCTGCCGTAGACATCCACAGTAGTGAACTCGGCATTTCCGCGCTCCATAATACTGTCAACTTCATTATCAATGTTAACTAAAAAAAATACTAACACTTTTATGAAAATCATCAACTGGTCACTGTGAACTTTAACCTTGTAATTTGAAAAGATTTGTTTGGTTAGGGGGCGGGGCTAGAATGATGACTCATTGCATTCTTAACGCGAACGAACTGTAGACATAACCATAAATTACCTAAGACAAAATCTACAAACTTTTTGGCATAGTTCCTTTGTAATGCAAATAGAGCTTTATAACAAACTACCTGAAAGTTTTGCAAAAATGGATAAAATAAACTATTTAATCGACTATATCTATCGAATCGTTAATAGCTTTGTAATTTGCTTATATATAAATATACATTTATTGTAAAAATTATAACGTTGATTATGTGAGATTAAAATATATCGACAGCCCCATGTATAAAGAGTCCTAAGGTAAGTAGCAGCCCATTAATGTCCCATTGCTGGGCACGGGTTTTAGAGCATAGACCAACTACGCTGCTCCACTGCGGGTTGGCTGACATAATAAATATATTCTTTATTCTATATTTAATACACAAGTATATTCTTTATTCCTTTACTCTCATAGTTCGATGTGACGAGAATTCGAGAAAGAGAGAAAATACTTGATAATATATTATATTACATGATATATATAAATGATTATATTACATTGAACTATGTGCAAGGGCGGCCTTATTGCTTAAAGCAATCTCTGCCAGGCAACCCTTGGGGGTCCTTAGGAAGGAGTCCGTGGCCTATACGCAGGTGTAGTGCGGTCCATGGCCCTTTATGGAGCCACTGTATGGTCGCATATATTGGCTATCAAACGCGTCAGAGCAAAGTTTTATAGCGTACAGCGTAAGATTGCCACAAGAGTTTCCCGAGGGTATCGCACGATATCCTTTCAGACTTCTGCTATTCGCCAGGCAGGTGGAGATGCAGTTGAGAGGGAGCTCTGCTTACTTAAAAAGTGGACATATGGGCAAATCTACGCAGAATGGCGGATGCGCCTCGAGGAGGAACGCTCAGTACGCCAACGTGTGGTCAAGGCAATTTTGCCGATCTTTGAGGCCTGCGTGGAGAGGAGTGACGGCAACGTTCAGGTTCACACAGATGCTCACCGCACACGGTGGCTTTGGTGAGTACCTGTTTCGAATTGGACGGGAGGCAACCCCTGTATGCCATCACTGTGAGGCAGACCAAGACGACGCTCAGCATATGCTTAAGTGTGCCCAGCTTGGCACTCCGAACGACGCGTCTTGGTAAATAAAATCGGAATTGATCTCTTGGTACAAGCAGTCGTTGCTGCGATGCTTAAGGTGCAGGTAGCGTGGAGGGTGGTGGTCTCCTTTTGTGAAGATGTTCTTCGGAAAAATTCAATTAATAATATCTAATGTTGACAAAAAAAAAACACGTGGCATTTTTATTTACAACTCGTCATTTGAAAAATTATTTGTTTTAATTTTCGACACTAATATTTTAATGACAATTATATTCCTAATATGTCTTTTTCCCTCCCTCTAAGTCTCGGAAATCAAAAGTTTTAGTTTTGTATAAATAAAAACAAGACTTAAAAATTATTTTGCCAAAGAAGTTTCACTTCTGATACTACTTTGTACATTTTTTTTTTATTGCTGACAGTTTAGCGCTTGACTGTGAACTCGCCTGGTGGTAAGTAATGATACAATTTGAGATGAAACGGCGCTAACCTGGTAAGAAGTAATTTACCTCGTTGGTATGTTGGTAGATGCTGTGTATGCATCTATGCGGCATCTGCACGCCTTTATGAATAGCCAGATGGTGTCTCAAAGGGCCAGACTGACTGTGCATGCAGGAGTGTTGGTGCCAACACTTACGTATGGGAGTGAAAGTTGGGTATGGCCGAAGAATCATAAAAGTTAAAATAAATGCCGTAGAGATGAGAGCGTTGATAAGTATGAGTGGATTGAAACTGAGTGACAAAGTAAGAAATAGTGTAATAAGAGAACATTGTGGTATAAAAGAAGACGTAGTGACAAAAATCGAGAAAGGTATGTTTAGATGGTTTGGGCATGTAGAGAGAATGAGTGAAAAAAATGATTTATGAGTCAAGAGTGAATGCGAAAGTTGGGAGGGGAAGACCAAGGTGAACGTTCATGGACCAAATCCAGGACATTTTAAATAACGGCCAGGTCAAGAGTACTCTTAAACGATGAACTTGTATGAAAGTTTTAATGAGAATTAAAGAAGCGAAGGAGATATACAAGGATCGTGGCAAGTGGAAGAACATGGTCTCTGCCTACCTCTATGGGAATGAGGCGTGATGCTACGTATGTATGTACGTTTAAGCGGAACGCAGTTTCTTAAGTATTTTCTGGTCGTATGGTAACTAGCCACGATCGAAGCCTCCTACCACTCCATACTAAACTATAATAGCCTGAATTTGCCTTGTCGAGAATCGAACCCAGAACCACTAATTACTATTATTAGTGTAATGAGACAACATAAAAATATATAACACTCAGCAAGCGAACTTTCCTCACCAATGTGATAATGGGTATCATGTGCCATTGAGTGCTGATTCTTGAAGCACATGCATTCTCTTCCGTTGCTATGTTCATGTCCGATACAAAGTCATGACTCCGATAAACGTATAACAGCGCCACCAGTTCCAGCAGGCAGACAAAAGGCATCGCAACACCTGTCATAACTGCATCCACGCTTTCTAATAGTGCTACGCCACCCTAGTATTGAAAATATTATTAGTAACATACATATAGGAACTTTAAACTATATTCTTGTTAATCTTTAATATCATCTATCTATTTGATATTAAATTAGAAGCTTTCAATGGCGCAGTGGTGCGAGTATTCATTTGTTTGCAGATGTCCCGGATTCCATCCGCGGTAGGGCGAATTTAGCAAATTTTAAAAGTTAACTAAATATAATACGAAAGTACAATAGGCGGTCTTATCGCTAAATAGCGATTTCTTAAAAAAAAAGTTAAAAGTGCGTGCGTACTAAGTACATATGTCAGAAGTGAAACTTCTTTGGCAAACTAATTTTAATACAAAACAAATTTAGATATCCGAGACTTAGAGGGAGGAAAAAAGGAAAATATATTAGGAATTTAATGAATTTAACTGTCACTAAAATATTAAGTGTCGAAAATCAATACGAATATCGAAATCCCAAATGATGAAATGTAAATAAAAATGCTACGTGTTTTTTGTCAATATTAGAAATTATTAATTAAATTTTGTTTTTGTTTTTACAATTTAGAAAAGTGAATTTATGAAATATATTTATTCTATATTTTATGTAAAATGATATATTAGATTATTAAATGATGAGTGGCAAATTAAAATGCCACATGTTATTTGTAAATATTAAATCTACCTAACCTTCAAACGAATTAACATAAAAAACGCTGCATAACTTCGTGCTAATCACACGTTTCACCCGTAAAAATTTTACGCCTAAAGAAGTTTCACTTTAAAATCTATAATAGATTTTATACGTTTTTATAAATTATTTTTGTTCGGAGTGTCTTTAGCTGTTTTTTATTATCACGAGCAACAACCAAGGGAGGGAAAGAAGTATATAAATTGCCGGTATCATCTTTTCTTATGACAACTTAATAGATACTTTTCCCTGTGTGTAATTATTGCAAGAATGAAATATATTTCCTATAAAATAAATGGTCTACAATATTTTATCGCACATTAGTGACTACCCTCATACATAAAGCCCCCCTAGCCAAGATGACATTCTAAGTACGATTTATGTCGAACGACTAGAACGCTACAATTAGTTTATGTGGCGACCTGACATATCGATATGATACGTCATTCCCAAACATCTTTTAAACATTCTTTTGGGGTTAGCTTACTTAGACTGTAATCCACATTAAACAAAATATTGTGGATATTTTTTTAATAAAAAATTGTAACACAAATACATGTAGTGATTTGAAAGGATTATTAATACAAAAACTTACGGTAGTCGCAAATATGAGACTCAATCCCATACAACTTAGTATTATAGCGGAAACAATCACTTGTTCTGCGAAACTAGAATAAAATAATTCATTTATTATTTGTACAAAAAGTATATGTTAATCGATTCAAAGAAAAGAAATAGCAAAATGTTTTGAAACTTACTACAGACATACAAAAGTCATGACGATCTTGCTATTTTCTAAAAATTTATAATTATTACGAATTAAAGTAATAATTATTTATGAAATTGTAAAACTTACACTAATTTTACTTTATATTCAAATATAGTATGTAAAGATGTCTTTACGAGAACAAAGGCCACTGCCATATAAGAAAATGTTAAACCGCTGAATGTTATTGTAGACCTAAAAATAAATATTTTATTATAAGATTACAATTTTCTCTTACTTCAATAAAATATTTTTAACTTTATTTTATAAGTTATCGACGATTGCTTACATGAAATGCGAATAATTGTTTATTAATGTACACTTAGAATACATAGGAATTATCCACAAAGTACCTGGTAACAAAAGAAAAAATATTAATAATAGATTTACACCGATATTCGTGTAACATAATATCCCAAGCAGAATAAAATAAAGATTAATAGCTTAAACCAGTTCCTTTCAAAGTCAATGAGGTACTTTAATTAGCTATTCTCTTAAAAAAAACTTGGCTCCAAACTCTTATGAACTATAACTATCTTATGAAGGGACTGAAAAACTTCTAGTAATTTTTAAATGAATTAATACAACTTATATATACTTTAACAAATATTCAAATTGACATCGTCACACGCCTAAATACATACATGTACTTGTACACGCTTACACATGCCTATACACAAATATGCACATACAATAACGTCCTACTGTTGTGCACAGTCCTCCTCACTTATAGGAGAGAGAGAGAGAAAGAGAGAGTTTAATGCATTCATCCACCAGCGCTGCTGGACTGCGGGTTGGCAGGCATGCTAGTGTATGCGCTAACACAAATGTAGTCTCTTTTCGTTCACTCTCATAGACCGATTGTGTGGCAATTTGACACGAACGGAAAGAGTTTAGGCGCAGGATCGACGGCTTAACGTGCTCACCGAGACCCGCGACTGGAAGCCAAGACATGTTTGTAACCGAACAAGGTGACCACTAGCCCAAAGAGGAATACTTAACCACTTTCACTACAATAATTAACCCTGATGGATGTCTAATCTAGGTGTTATGTATCTGTGAACTTTGTAATTAGTCTATGATTGCGACACTATGGCCTCGCGGGCACAGCATTAGACCTGATGAGTTCATATTTAACCAATAGAACGCAAAAGGTCTGTGTCAATGGCAAGCTTTCTGCGGGGTCTGTGACAAAAATGGGAGTCCCACAGGGTTCCATACTAGGACCATTTCTTTTCCTCATTTATATCAATGACCTTCCTTACTTTGTTAAGGGTGATCATGAGATTGTTCTGTTTGCTGATGATACTTCGCTGTTGTTTAAGATTAATAGGCGACAAACAAATTATGACGACGTAAACAGCTCTCTCAATAAAGTGGTACAATGGTTTGAAGCTAATAATTTATTGCTCAACGCAAATAAAACAAAATGTATTAAATTTAGTCTGCCTAATGTTAAACAAATGCAAACCATTGTTAAACTTAATAATGAGGAACTAGACCTTGTAGACAGTACCGTTTTCTTAGGCATTACGTTAGATAACAGATTACAGTGGGGGCCCCATATAAGTGGTCTATCGAACAGGCTCAGCTCTGCGGCTTACGCAGTTAAAAGAATTCGTCGTCTGACAGATGTTGATACTGCCAGACTGGTATATTTCAGCTATTTTCACAGCATTATGTCATACGGTATTCTACTTTGGGGTAATGCTGCTGATATAGATGCAATATTTGTGCTGCAGAAAAGGGCCGTTCGTGCGATTTACAATATGGGTCCAAGAGAGTCGCTAAGAAACAAATTCAAGGCAGTTAACATAATGACAGTTCACTGCGTATATATATTAGAAAACTTGTTGTATGTACATAAAAACATTGACTCTTTTAATAAAAAGAGTGAATGTACATCATATAACTTACGAAACCAAAACAAACTTGTTATAAATTCTAGTAGGCTGCATAAGATTAACAACTCATTTAAGGGTAACTGTATACGTTTCTATAATAAACTCCCACAAGACGTTCTAAAGATGTCAATTAATAAATTCAAAGTCTTTGTTAAAAGAAAGTTGATAGAAAAATCGTATTATAAGTTGCAAGATTACCTAGACGATAGAAACGCTTGGGAGTGAACAAATTGCTCTAATTTTAATTAAAATATAGTAAACTAATTTGTTATTGTAATGATGATGGTAAAAAAAAAAACCCGACTGAGTTTGTTGTGGGTTCTTCTCGGATCAGGGCGCGAAGGAACCCTCGTAACTTTAGATTTTAAGCCGATCTTGAGTACCGTCATCAGATGTATATTAGAATCAGAGTGTGGAAAAAAAATATAATTTGACGATTCAAAAGTGCTGTAATATGCCTACTTGAATAAAGATATTTTTGATTTTGATTAGAACAGATTAGTCTGCAATTGAGCCTATCCCCGCCTAATCTCAAACTTTGCCGTAGAAGGGAGGGGACTGACGCTAACCATGGCGTGTTCTGGTACGATACGAGTAACATTTTATTATAATGTCTAGAATTAATTGAAATACATGGAAGACAGACAACTCTATACCCGAACAAAAAGACATTACACTAGGATCCCTCTTGTTGTTTAAAGAATTTAAATGCAATATTACTTACTTTCATTCATATCATAGAGGCTTTTTGTATTGGGTTGAATGGAATCAACCAATGCGCATATAGCGGCTGCACCCGAATGCAACCCGGACATAAGGAGCAGTAGGCCACTGTGCCACACGTTCTCGCCGCCAAGGTGAGGGTCTATATGCCCAGATGCTTAAATCAATTAAAATTATTTCTTTCTTTGTTATATATCTGTGAACTTCACGATACAAATACAACTTACTTTATTGCACATAAGTTTACAAAAAAAAAAACACATTCTTGAAGTATATTTATTATAAGCTGACCCGGGCAATAAATAAAATATCTGAATGATAATTGTAGAATGTTCAACTTTAGTAAAAATCTGTTGATTACTTAAAAAAATCGTAATTTTAAAAAACACGAATTTTACGGCAGTTTCCCAACAAACTCCGTCAAATATTATAGTTGCGATCAGAAATTGTTCGTTGTCAATGTCAAAACATTGACAATGTCAAAACAAAGGAATATTTTAAATTTATTTCATTTCTGAACGACGGAACGAACATTAAATGTTTGACAAGCAGAAATAGTATCTAGTTGTTTTTATTATATTTCGGGCATTTTTTTCATATTTAAACACCTTTTAAACCACCCCTGAACTTCCACAAATAATTCAAAACAAAAATTAGTCAAATAAGTCCAGCCGCTCTCGAGTTTTAGAGAGCTTTAATTAAAAACCTAACTAATTATTATTTGTTACATCAAGTTACGCGGCATTAATGACCTTGTATTTATTTTTTTATTTAATTTGGTTTACTGTATATTAATGACCTTGTGTTTTTAATATTTGTTCACTTCTAAAAATTATTTTTTTTCTTTTTAAGCATTGATAAGATTGTTTACAGGAATGTATCTTATTGTGTGTAAACTAAAGTGTGTAAAGTGTCTTAAAGTGCAGTAATTTTTATTGTGTATTAGTCTTAAGTTTCCATGTATAACACGTTTACTATAAGTTTGCCGTTTGGACCTGGCGTTAATGACGTCACTACGACAAAAAAGTATTATTAAGAATATATTTAGGTATATATAAATATAAAGCTGTGACAATATTTTCCTAGTTTCGCGGTTATCACACATTAAAATAAAAGATATTTAATACATCCCGACGTTTTGCACTCTTTACAGATGACGTGGTTACAGGCCGACTCAAATAATAAAATATATACGCGTTGTTTTCTTAACAGATTTCAATATCCTGTGTTCGTTTTGATAAAACTCAACGGTGTACAGTGTGTATGCCAATTTTTAACCGACTTCCAAAAAAAGGTGGAGGTTATAACCTTTGAAGATAAGACTCAAAATAAATAACACAATAACTTCTATTTCTATGTAAACTAATATTATAAATAGGAAAGGTTTTCGGAAGTGGGAGTGGTGTCACATTCCAGCAAAGTCCAGTTATTTAATAAAGTGAATATTATGTTCTTTATGGCGATAAATGTCTTAAACTATATAGATAATTTTTACCGAAATGATTCAGTCCCTTTCCGTGAATGATTTCTGTTCCCACACTAGCTGAATGTATATAGAGAGCCACCTCCAATGCATCAGCTATTCCCTGCGTTATTATATAAACATATTAGTCGTAATATTTTTATCACTTTTAAGAATAATTATACTACTTACTGCGAGAACTTCTTTGGCGCCAATTCTAAAGACTTTTCGCATGGATTTTGGCATAGAAGCTAAGTTAATAACAGCAGAGATAAGTAGCAAGCCTGCCCATATCCAGGGTATAACGACTAGCCATGAATACATGTTATTCCAAATCAACTGTAATTCAGATGTCCATCAATAATCAAAAAAATATATATCATGATACGTAACCGAGCGTGATGACTCAGTCATTCAATGCTCATAAAATAAAGTGCACGCCTTAAGATGTATTCACTTCAAAAATACATCTTTAAATATATTATTCTTAAGTGCGTATGCATATTACTAAACTCCTAGACTATTTTATGAAGTGAAACTTCTTTAGGCACGTAAGGGTGAAATTTTTACGGACGAAACGCGTGATTAGCGTCACGAAGATGTGCAGCGTTTTTTATAATTTAATATACTATTGTTCATAAAATATTTCATGAATTGTCTTTTCTAAATTTAAATTCAAATACAAAATTTAATTAATAATTTGTAATATCTATAAAAACATGTAGCAATTGTATTTACAATTCGTTATTTGAGATTTCAATGAATTATTTGTATTAATTTTCGACCCTTTTAATATTTTAATGACAATTAAATTCCTAACATATCTTCCGTTTCCCCTCCTAAGTCCTCTAAGTCTCAGAAATCCACAGTTTTAGATTTGTATAAATATAAACAAAACTTAAAAATTAGTTTGCCAAAGAAGATTCACTTCTGACATGTGTGCTTTGTATACACACTTTTAATCTTGAAATTTTTTGTGTCTTCAGTTGGATTTGATTTACTATTCCATCTGATAAATAACAAATTTGCTCATATCTCCACGAGATCATAAAATACGCGGGTCATATCGCCGGGAACACCTGTCTTGACTGCCTCGCTGGCGCAGTGATTCGAGTAGTCGCTTTGATAGCAAAATGGGTTCTCCCCCGGTAAGACGAATTTAGGAAATTGCATTTACTATGTTGTCTGAGTCTTGGCTGATGGGAGGTTTCGGCCGTGGCTAGTTACCACCTTACCAGCAAAGAGATTTGTGTTCCGGTGCAATGTTGTGTAGAAACTATAAGAGGTAAATTGCCACGTAAGAATATTTTCTTCCATTTTAGACTTTTCCATTTTAGACTGTATCATCATTTTCCAACAGGTTTTCACAGTCAAGTGCTACTATACATGTGACATGTCATAAGTGAAACTTCTTTGTCAAACTAATTTTTAAGTCTTGTTTATTTTTAAAGTTTAAAACTTTAGACTTCTAAGACTTAGAGGGAGTAAAAAAGGGAGATATATAATTTAATTGTCATTAAAATATCAAAAGTGTCGAAAATTAATACAAATAATTTATTTAAATCTCAAATGAAGAATTATTATTTTATAATTTTTCTCATTATCAGAACTTTTTAATTAAATTTAAAATTTAGAAAAGAGAATTTATAAAATATTTTATATTTTATGAAAAATAGTATATCAAATTATTACATGACGTGAGGCAAACTAAAATGCCACATGTTGTTTGTATATATTAAAACTACCTAACCTTTCAACGAATTCATATAAATTCATATAAAATGTTACACGCTAAACACGCGTTTGTTCCGTAAAAATTTTACCCTCATGCGCCTAAAGAAGTTTCACTTCAAAAAATAATATGATCGAATTTTCGTCATGGACTTTTACCTCACAAGATAACCACAAAGCCACTAGATCAACGAAGTACTTAGTTACGTGCTAAGTATATTAATTGTATCATAGTTCTATATATTTTAAAGGATATCGGAAGATTTATTTTACTTACATCTAAATATCTGAGGACAGTTTAAGTTAGTAGATATGTTAAACATAAACGTCACATACCCTGCCATATCTGTAACGTTCTGCTATTAAAAGTATCCACAATACAATCCAAACTAAAATGATACATAACACCAATGGCATGTTGAAATGACCGAAATGGTAGTCTTCACGAAAAAGAACAACTTCCACGCTGAAAATTAAACTAGATTTATTTTAATAAATATTAAAAAAAAAAAGGCTGAATATATTTAACAAAAATATTAACGCTTTTTTATGTTGCGCAATAAATTTAAGTACTTTAATTTAAACTAATATTATTAAGAGGAAACATTTGCGTTCTTGTATGTGTGTATGTAACGTTTTCACACAAAAACTACTATACCGAATTCAAAATTTTTTTCACTATTAGAAAGCTGCATTTCACTGAGCGAAATAGGCTATATTTTTTTCTCAAAAATAATAGGCATCCCTAATACAAATGCATTAATGTCACCCTAGGTGTGAAAAAATCTGTCACACGCTGTGCGCTGCAGAAACTATTGATGATAGAACAAAAAAATGTTCTACAATGTTATAGAACGTATTAATATCTACAAAATGTCCGGTATAGCATGTGTCCAAATACTGTAGTTATGCCACTATAACTACTTTTTTGCATTTTAAAAGTTAACACAAGTGCCGACAAAATCAAACCATATAATTCACACCTCTGTATTAATCCTTATCATATTAATTATATGTTATTAAAGACCGTTTAATATCTTTACAATACTTTTTAAATTGTTAAAATCTGACATTCCATTCCAAAGATATAATGAATTTAACAATTTCAATCTAAATGCATCCAGAGTCGAACTCCAGAGTGTCAAATGTCGTGTTTAGGGAAACTCTGAGACAATAAAGTATTATAAACCAATCTCGTCTCTAAAATTATAGGAGAAAGTTTTTCACTTTGTAATACTTATAATAACTTCAATTACTAAGGAACAGTGTTATAGAAATAAGTACTATGACGCTATATATATGTTAAAGGATACTGTAAAAAGTGTCAAGTAATTGAAATAAAGCGAATAGAATTATTTCATATAGGATTAACGCTGGAATATGAAGTAACATGTAGGTATCTAAACTATTTATACCTACTACTTAGTACTATCTATCTAATCTTAATACTATCATAGATTTAGCATATCTCTATTAAGTAATTGGTTTGTATCTGTGAACTTTGAAGAATGGCGTGTTGTGATGGAACAAGTAACACAGATATGTAAGGATTCATTGATATACATGGAAGACTATACCCAAATAAAAGGACATTACACTAATGACCTTGCTAAAATGTCAGTAATTAGTTTTATATTAACGACGGAGTTACAGTTGTTTAAAAGAAATAATAACTCCCATGCTTGGTACCGTGTAAACACTCATATAGATTTTGTAAAAATCTTGTTATTATTCTGAACCACTTCATTAATCATACGAATCAAATAGCTCACATCTGCTAAATTACATTTCTCATGTTAATAAAGTTTAAAAACGATTACGTACTAAAAAAAATTGTATGCCGGAGTGCTATATAAAATAGGATATCCGATTGTATAGCTTTCATTGCATACTTCAATGATTTGTGTGAAGCTCCTTCGTGTAATATTTTTCAACGGTCTAAAATAAATAATAAATACACATGTCTATTATAATAATTATTTACTAATATACGACATTTATATTTATACGAATGCAGGGAATATGGTAAATGGAGCTCTGCACGCCTTTATGAATAACCAGATGGTGTCTCAAAAGGCCAGACTGGCAGTGCATGCAGGAGTGTTGGTGCCAACACTTATGTATGGTAGTGAAAGTTGGGTATGGCAGAAGAATCACATAAGTAAAATAAATGCGGTAGAGATGAGAGCGTTGAGAAGTATGTGTGGATTAAAACTGAGTGACAGAGTAAGAAATAGTGTGATAAGAGAACGTTGTGGTATAAAAGAAGACGTAGTGACTAAAATTGAGAAAGGTATGCTTAGATGGTTTGGGCATGTAGAGAGAATGAATGAAAGGAGACTGACAAAAAGGATTTATGAGTCAAGAGTGAATGCGAAAGTTGGAAGGGGAAGACCAAGGCGAACGTTCCTGGACCAAATCCAGGACATTTTAAATAACGGCCAGGTCAAGAGTACTCTAAACCGACGAACTTGTATGAAAGGTTTAATGAGAATGAAAGAAGCGAAGGAGATATGCTAGGATCATGGCAAGTGGAAGGACGTCGTCTCTGCCTACCCATATGGGAATGAGGCGTGATGCTATGTATGTATGTACGTACGACATTTATCTTAGCAAACTAACAGAATAACCTTTTAGTCGTAATTTCTTTAAGATTTGTGTTCCTCCAGGCAAAATCATTTGTACCAACAGTCACTTGAGATATATCGTTATAATCTTCAGCCAATTCTCCAGTCTTTAGGGAAAACCTAGACTAGAACAAAATAAACCAAATTCTTATCGTTAAATATTCACATAATAACATAAGTTTATTTTCTTACCTCCCTTAACATTAAATATGAAATTTCTTTCTGTATTGGTTCATAGGTTTTCAATTCAAAGTCCCTGTAATTAACGCATTACAACGCTTTATTTTCAAGGTTTGATATATTTATCATGAATACTGAAAGTAATTGTAACGAAAAAGAAGATAAAAGTGCTTATGTAGAAAGTACACATGTCAGAAGTGAAACTTCTTTGGCAAACAAATTTTTAAGTCTTGTTTATATTTATACAAATCTAAAACTAGATTTCCGAGACTTAGTGGGAGCGATAAAGGAATGTTAGGAATTTTATTGTTATTTATATGTTAAGTGTTATTGAAATCTCAAATGACGAATCGTAAATAAATATGCCACGTGTTTTTTGTCAATATTAAAATTATTAATTAAATTATTTTTTATTTTATGAAAAAAGTAAGTATATTATATTATTAATGACGAGTGGCGAATTAAGATGCCATAAGTTATTTTAAATATTAAAACTACCCAACAAACGAATTAGCACGCGTTTCATTCGTAAAAGTTTTACCCTCATGCGCCTAAAGAAGTTTCACTTCAAAAACAAAACGGTTATGTGAACTTTCCATATATTATCATTATATTGCTGCTTACAAGTCACACGTTAATGCACGAAATATAAAAGAAAAGTGACAAAGAATCTTTTTTTCTATTTATTTATTCTTATTGCACACATACATACAAAGTTTAAAAAAAGAGAATTACAATATTATAGATATAGGTGTACAAAGGCGGTCTTATCGCTCAGAGCGATCTCCTCCAGACAACCTTGGAGATAGTAGCCCATGACAGTACTGGGTACGTGCAATAAAACAACCATTACTACTACTACAAGAGTACTAAAGTAGATACAATGAAATGTATATTAACGGAAAGAAGTCTGGTTTAATTTGATTCTGTGACCTTGTATGAAATAAGTTTATAAAAGCTCAATGAAATACGTCCATTGCTGTATTACGACATCGCAAAGCAATAAGAATATTACACCGAAGATATGACACCGATTTTATCTAGATAAGAAAAATAATAATATCTTTAATTACCTGCAATATGTGTATGGTAATTTTGAATCTGCTACGGAATGTATCACGTAAATAGCAGTTATGGCAGCTATCGTACAACACACTATTGCTCGCACCAATGCGTTTATACAAATTGCTATGCCGATACCTGCAGAAGTTATATTGACTAATCTATATATAAGAGAGAGAGAGAGATATCCAGGTATCTATTGACTCATCACGATATCTCTGGAACTACAAGGCGTGGAGACTTGAAATTTGGTAGGAATATTCCTTTTGCCGAGTAGAGGTCAGCTAAGAACGGATTTTAAATTCCACCCGCAAGTCGGGTTTCATTTAAAAAATTCCAATTTTCACATTAAAAAACTTGGTTAGAAACTTTCTTTTTGACATAATGGAAGCTAACAAAAGTAATTTTATGGAAAATCCACCCTCAAGGGGCAGTGCCCGTATGTTTCTTATTTCTAAAACAATTTAATGAAAATGCTACCAAATAACATTCCACGCAGACGAAGTAGCGGGTATATATATATATATATATATATATATATATATATATATGAGACCTAGTTTGATGTGAAGTGGGGGTAGCAGTTATTTGCAATTGACTCAAAGTTGAAGGCTGGACGACCTGAACTGACTTGAAATTCGTATTCAGGGGGTCGAAAACAAAAACGTGGCGCCCGGTGTACAAACAACTTTTTTTGTGTGCCATTGTTATTTAAGCGATAGATATGCTTTGACTTCATTTCAGTTCCACACAGAAACAAAATATTACACATTGTAACATACATAACTATCTTCAAAAGAGTAACCGTCGAGTTTCTTGCCGATTTCTTCTCAGCGGATTCAACTTTCCGAACCGGTGGTAGATTTGTTACCAACGGACAGGCTACTGACGACTCAAAAGTGATTTTTGAGCTTACTTGAATAAAGAATGTTTTGACTTGATTTGATAAGTGATTGTATATATATAAGGAGTATTAATTAATTATAGGAATTGAACAATAATAAAAAATTCACTTGGAAGAAGTGACTATAAAAAGATATAGCAGAATAAAAATAATTATTAATATGTTACATACCTTCAAACATTGGCAAAATACGGAATGCTCGACCAGGTCCACTGATGCTCCATTGACCAAGGTAAACCTCAAAATGACGCAAAGGATTTGCAAGTGCCACCGTAGCCAGGACAAGAAACAACATGAAAACAACTGTTTTATTTATATAAATGTTAATGACACAGAACACATTATTCTGCAGTATTGTGGTATAAAATTGACGTACAAAAGCCACCAGTTAACGCCGACGCCGATATTCGACAATGCATGGTAAGGAATGCACCGAGAGCAAGGGACCCAAGCCGTAGTTTGCGACGACCTTTTATGCCTCTCGCTCCCCCAGAGGCATTATCCATTGCTGGGATATGAGTAGTGGACCATACTTCGGACCATTGACTTTGCTGAAGTGAGAAAAGATTTAATTATTTTATAAGTAAGATAAAAGTAAAAGCCTATTGACGTTCTACTGCTGGGTACAGGCCACTTTCATAAGAGAGAAGGCATTTAGCTGATAGACCCAATACGCTGCTTCACTGTGGGTAGGATTGATGGATATGCAGGAGTCCTAACCATGTTTTCCTTTGCCGAAACAAAAAACGATGAATTTTAAACCATCTCTTACAAAGCGAACTTAGTGCCTTTTTATCGCTGGGAAATGCATTTTACCCACTAAACCCGACCGACCCTATAATCCATGTGTCTATCTACAAGACCATCACGCCTATTGAATGTTTTATAGAATTATATAAACCGAAACATTTGGAAACCTTCAAGACAGGGGAAAGTAGCATGTGCTTAGGCACGAGATTTACGAGCTGCTTAAACTCATCTTGATGGTAAAGGTTGCTGGCAAAAGAGATGTTGGCCACAGAAGGAAATCATGGTTAAGGAACTTTCGCGAGTGGACAGGAAATAGAAATGCCGTTGAATCTTTCCACAGCGCTTCGTGAGGGATACGTGAAGTTAATTACCAACCATTGCTAGTTGGAGAGGCACGATAAAAATAAGAATATTATAAAATGTATAAGGGAGTTTTCCCTTCTGTTATTTTTTCCTCTTGTCAGCATTACGATCACAGCGGCCTGTCTCATACAGAGATCGCATAGTTATATGTATAGAAGATATTGTATTCCTCAAACATACGAGCAGTTTCGGAATGAAATCTGACGCAAGACCAAAGGTATTTT
Source organism: Elymnias hypermnestra (assembly GCA_015832385.1). NCBI lineage: Eukaryota > Metazoa > Arthropoda > Insecta > Lepidoptera > Nymphalidae > Elymnias > Elymnias hypermnestra. The sequence goes on from JACTOM010000043.1 coordinate 868,698, forward strand.
TGAGACCAGGGAGTGTAGTATAAAGCCAACTTCAAGACAATACTAAGAATTTCTTTAAAAAAAACTCAGTAGCTATTTTAAATTAGTTCGACCGAGGAATCGAATCCAGAATTTCATGATCTATAGTCGAACAAACCCACTACAAAGCTAATGAAGTATTTGCTGCAAAGCAACGTTTTGACGTCCCACAACTGGGCAAACGCCTCCTCACAAATAGAAAAGAGTGTTTAATTAAACCATAAATACCACACGCTGTTCCACTGCGAGTTGAGAGCCTATACATATCACAAAATTGCAGATTTCCTCACGTTTTCCTTGATTTTAAAAGAGAACTTAATGATGCCTGAAAAAAATACATATATTTATATTAGATTATAATACTAACCGCTTCTCTATTGTCAAAAGTAAAAATTGTATCTGCTGATTTTACATGGGCCATAATTTACTCTAGAATTTCATATACACATTAAAATGGAAATGTTTATTTTACAGTCAAAATATATTGTACATTGACGTTACATTTGTCAACTATTAATTAAAAGTTATACAGATTGCTAAGAATATAGCAGAATTTCCAGTAAAGGATACAAAATATCAGTTCTAGACCGACTAGTTCCAAACTGAAACGGAGCCCTTTGTCTTGGATGTGCTATGTCTATGTAGCGGGAACTCTTCACTGTTTCCAGACAATAATAAATAAGTAGGTACTTTTAGAAGTGTAACTTCTTTAGCCGCATGAGCATAATTCATTTGAAGGTTATATAGTTTTAATATTTTAAAATAATATTTCAAAATACCGTGTGGCATTTTAATTTGCCACTCGTCATTTAATAAGTTCTACTTTTAATAAAATAAACTAAATTTTAAATTCAAAAACAAAAATTAATTATTTTAAAAATAATATTTACAAAAAGCAAGTGTCGTTTTTATTTACAATTCGCTATTTGAGACTTAAATAAATTATTTGTATTAATTTTCGACACTTAATATTTTAACGACAATGAAATTCATTAAATTCCTAACATGTCTTCCTTTTCCCCCAACTAAGTCTCTGAAATCTAAAGTTTTAGATTTGTATAAATATAGACTTAAAATATTGTTTGCCAAAGAAGTTACACTTCTGAAATGTGTACTTTTTTATTTAGTGCTGCTTGCTTCATTTTATGTGACTTGATGGTAAGTGATGATAGTCTAAGACGGTTTCTACACAGCATTGTACCGGAAAATACATTTTTTTTGCTTTTCGTCGTAGGGTAATAATTAGCCAAGGCCGAAGCCTCTAATAAATCCAGACTTAATTTATGGTAATATGTAAATCGAACCCAGAACCTTTGTTAGCGTCACGAGTATACGCATTATTACGCCAGAGAGGCCGTCAAGAGAAAGAGACAATGAAAAAACTCCAGTTAGTGATAATTTTTTATTTGTACAAAATTTACAGTTTAACTTATTAAAATAATCGTATGCTTAAATTAATTTATGATAATTTAATAACTATAATTATACTTAACCCTTGCCGGCCGCATGGGATAACTTTACCCCACGCTGTAAAATCCTGTTTGTATAAGACACGAGTATTTTAAAACTTTTTTTATTGATGACTGATCAGCGCTTGACTGTGATCACAACTGATGGTAAGTGATGATACAGTCTAAGATGAAACCGAGCGAATCTGTTAAGAGATAACTTACCTCATATGGTTTCTACGCAGCAAAGACCGAAGCCTCCTACCAGTCCAGACTCAGAGAAATTAGAATATGCAATTTCCTAAATACACCCTGCCGATGATCGAATCCGGGGCCTCTGCTAGCAAAACGAGTACTCGCACCATGCCAGCGAGGCCGTGCAAACTTGCAACTTCTCACCCATTTCCATTTTTGTTGAGTCTTTAATATTTCTAAATTAATATTTTAAACGGAAACTTGACTGGTTTGTAAACATATTTAAAATATTTTTTACAGGTATGTATATAGCACGACTATAATTGGATGGACCTTGGTCGCAATGAGATGTGAAGTTAAGTCTCATCACGACAACAGCCCATGCAATTGAATCGAAATATCGAAAAATTATATGAATATTCATACAATCGTGACATGTACCGGTAAAAATATATCAAATTGTTTTTATTAGTGAATTCATAGATGGCAAATGTTACTTGTGTTCAGCTGGCGGAGTTGCAATTATCTGTCAATCGCGTTCTCGTGACCTTGTCATTGAGATGAGTAGAAGCGAGTTTTAGCCGAACTATAACTTGAAGCGCTTTCCCAAGGTATTTTAGCTCTCGACGAGGATTTGCCAGAGTTAAAAAAAGTGTACACTTTAATACCTTTAATTTCAATTTTCCTGAATCTGTGGTATCTAATTTCCCCGTGTGGCTGTTAAGGGTTAAAATAAAATATTGGTCTCATACGACTAAATTACCAAAAATATACCACTAAATTATGAAAGAACTCTGTATACATTTAAAATAATTAGAATACAAAATAAAAGTGCGTGCGTACAAAGTACACATGTCAGAAGTGAAACTTCTTTGGCAAACTAAGATTTCCGAGACTTAGAAGGAGGAAAAGAGGAAGATACGTTAGGAATTTAATTGTCATTAAAATATTAAGTGTCGAAAATTAATACAAATAATTTATTATAATCTCAATAAAAACTTATGTCACCCGTGACCCTAAGGCCGGGTGGTCCTTCGGACAGCGTATAAGTATCGCTGTCCAAAGAGGTAACGCTGCCAGCATTATGGGAACCCATCCATTTGCTTCTGATGGCGCTTTTTAATTGCTTTTATTTTTTCTGTATTAATGTTGAGATTCGATATAAAGTTATCATGGTTAATTGTATATTCGCAATTGTAATAATTTTTTGATGCAGTACAAAATTGTCATTAAAACTTATTATTTTTTAAATTTAAAATTTAGAAAAGAGAATTTATGAAATTATAGTATATTAAGGTGTTAAATGACGAGTAGCAAATTAAAATGCCATATGTTATTTGTAAATATTAAAACTACCTAACCTTTAAACGAGTTAGCATAAAAAGCGTTGCACATCTTCGTGACGTTAATCACGAGTTTCATCCTTAAAATTTTTATCCTCATGCGCCTAAAGAAGTTTCACTTCAAAAAGCATAAAGTATCCGCCATAAAATTAGTCGTTATTGGGTATTTAGTGTTATCAGCTAATAATTACTTATAACATAATGCAAGAATATAATTTACTGGGCTTTCTTAATTTCATATTAAGAAAAACCAGCTNGTTGTTTAAAGACGAGTAGCAAATTAAAATGCCATATGTTATTTGTACATATTAAAACTACATAACCTTTAAAAGAGTTAGCATAAAAAGCGTTGCACATCTTCGTGACGTTAATCACGAGTTTCATCCTTAAAATTTTTATCCTCATGCGCCTAAAGAAGTTTCACTTCAAAAAGCATAAAGTATCCGCCATAAAATTAGTCGTTATTGGGTATTTAGTGTTATCAGCTAATAATTACTTATAACATAATGCAAGAATATAATTTACTGGGCTTTCTTAAATTCATATTAAGAAATACCAGCTGAATTTTAGAAACGTCTTAGTTTTAGTTTATACAGATATCGAATTTAATAAAAGATCTATATAAAGTAGGCTGTGATATTAATTGATCTTCGAAGTAAATATGAAAAAAAATTGCTTGGAATATAGTAAAAACAATAATACCGCTTCTCCTTTGACACTGTTATTATCTATCAAACATTTGATGTTCGTCCCTTCGTTTAGAAATCAACTAAATTCAAAAGTCGTTCAGAAATCAAATTACATTTGTGTGACTTTTTTTTTAATTATATAGGTTTTGAATGTCAAACGTTTGACGTTCGTCCCGTCATTCAAAAAGCAAATTAAATTTAAAAGAACACTTTTGATTTTTTTTTAAATTCGATTTTGACATTGACAACCAACAATTTCTGATCGCAACTAAAATATTTTATGAACTTTGTTAAGAATCTGGGCGTAAGGGTCGCGTTTTTACTAAAGTTGAAATGCTGCAATTATCAAGAGCTTTTTTAATTAGTAATTCTATGGCGGTACGAAGTTTGCTAGGTTAGCTAGTATTATATATCTTTCGCACTAAATTGTGTGGCAACTCTGTCACTGTTATGGTTATCCAGCCGTGGAACACACTACCAGGAAATGGAAGAGCACAATTATTTAATTCTTTTAAACACTAAGTCAGAAAACAATTCCTGTCACAAGTCGTATAAATAGATGGTATTATAACAAATTTTATGTGTAATTTATTTACTATTATACTACGATTCAAGTGGGGGACCTTCTTTAGCAAGATTTTCTTCTCCTAAAGGTTGTCTGGAAAGACCGCCTCTTTGTACATTTGTTTTTTTTATTACTTGTGCCCCTCTTATCTGTCAGTTTTTGTGTGGTGTATAATAAAGATTTTATAAATAAAATTAAACAAATATTATATAACGTGTCCCCCCTAGAAAGGCTAGGGGAGGGAGAGTGCCCGTTAAGAGGGCGGAGGAGCAGCTGGTTGCGGTGCTTCGGGCGGTAGGCTGAAGTTGATGAGGAGGTCCCGCACAGCCGGCCACAGGATACACTCCCCGTGAGACTGATTGAATTCCGCAAAACTATGGATAAAAAAAAATTATATTAGTTACTCAGACTGCGGACTAACAATGGCAAGATATGATTTGTTCTAATTAAATCGACCCTTAACTGATTTCATTAATTACATTTTATTATAACAGGTAGTATTTAATTTACAATCATTCTAGTCAAATTATTAACCTTGCCATCTTTATTTCGGTCATTTGACAGACGCGCGATTATCAACTTAGATACACACACACTCACACACACACATATATATATATTTCTACAAATATTTTAACTTATGTCAGCCGTACGTTCTCCTCGACCGATCACAACTTTGGTAATGCTGTTATCACACATTCGCCAGCTTCCTCCCCAAGTAAATCGTGCGTTAAACAGCTTTATCTTAAAAATATTGTCTATTACCGCTTCAGGTGCATATTCACAGCAAGTAAATGCGGTTGTTGCCCGTCACGCCGTTCTGCTATTTGCATAGTATTGGACTGGACGTCGTATACTAATGGCAGCACTAACTGCGTCTCGCCTCGTGTTAGGCATACCTGTACAAAATATAATAAGACTGTAGTTAGTAAAAGAGAATAAATTACAAGTTCGTATATGATATAATAAGTAACTCTGAATTGACAGCTTCGCTAGCAGCGGTTTTGGGCTTGAATTGAATATCCGCTGTGTCCGAGTGGACTGTGCAGGAGAATCTCTTGTTCTTCATTCATGGATTTCGAGGGTCTCGCTGGGATCTAAAGGGTATTCTGACTCTTCAATCAGCCCTACACTTCCGACCCAGAGTTAAGACTTAAACACATTTTCTGGCGTAAAAAAACACTTTGTATCAAGTGAGATTGTAGTGAAGCACGCGATTCTATGCATCAAATAAATCAGAATTAAAAAAATAAAAATGCGTGCGTACAAAGTACACATGTCAGAAGTGAATCTTTTTGGGCAAACTAATTTTAGGTCTTGATGTTATTAATTAAATTTAAAATTTAGAAAAGAGAATTTATATAAAACAGTATTTTAAATTAATAATGACGAGTGGCAAATTAAAATGCCTCATGTTACCCAGCTAACCTTCAAACGAATTAGCATAAAAAACGCTGCACATCTTTGTGAGGTAAATCGCGCGTTTCAACCGTAAAAATTTTGCCCCCATGCACCTAAAGAACTTTTATTATAATAAAAAGTCAAATTACTTACAAAGAACAGTATCTTGTGTTTAGCGAGAAGCACAGCGGGTTGTCCTGCTGGTACTATTTGCGCACCGGCCGGAGGTATCCGCAGCACCCAGTGCAGAGTCCACAGTGCGGGCGCTACTGGCGCTAGATCGGCCCTCATCAGTGCTACCAAGGACGGCAACGCAGCCCCCGGGGCTCCCCACGCCCTCGCCCAGCCCTGGAGAGCGGTCGCACGGTATGGTGCTATAGCCACACGCTGTTCGAAGAACTTTTCCATAACCTAGGAAGACGAAAAGAATTACAACAAGAGAGGTAAATAAATAAAATGAGTGCAAGTGTTATTCAATTTAATGATTTATATTTTCAATTTAGGACTTGCACTAACTACCAAAATTTATGACTTTTATTTATTTATGTACCACTTAATTTATATATTAAAAATGAAATTAGTATTCAAAAGACACCTTGACCTATGAGGGTCGAGTAACGCTTTATAAAGTCTTTCATTGCCAAATTTTGAGGGACTAACAAAGGAACGGATTTTAATGAAATTTCTGAAAAATGTAAGAATTTGCAACGCTAAATAATTTTATTCAACAGAGCTGCAGATAAAAATAGAATATTCAGAGAGCAATTTAAAGCAGAACTTTTAATGAGTAAGAAAAATATATTTAAGGGCGTACCTGCAAGTCATCCGCTGACCAGTTGTCCTTGACGTCAGCAAGGGGCGTGAGCTGCAAATGCAGCGACTGCATGTGTTGCGGATGTAGAGTGACTCGCGCCGCTAGCCCCGCCCCCTCGCATCGGAATGTCAGCGACGTCGCGTCCGCACTCACCATGGTCAGCTGCGTATTCATATAACACAATAAAAGACATTCGCACCCAGATTCGCATTTTACACAAAAGTTTACTTACAAATTCCTCTTGGTGAATAAAGCGCTGCAGCGCTCTTTTCATATAAACGCACGCGAGGAAGCGTTGTAGTGGTGCGAGTGCTGGTCCAGGAGGAGCACCCGGAGGAGGCTCCACCGGAGAACACAAAGCCTCCAGTTTGCTCACTGCTAAAGGAGTACCCAGAGCCCCACTCCACCCTCGGCCTCCCAACCCCCCACCTCCCCGTCCACTCGCAGTAGACGAGCTAGCTTGCGGTCCTGTACATTAATCATAGGTTGAACACATTAGACATTCAGGTACATTAATAATGTTGGTGCACCTTGACGCGAAATTTTGCCCATAACGTTTAAAATTCACAAAAGTAATAATAAAATTTTCATAATTAAAGCTTCCATAAAAAACTTAGAATGTGCTTAAAAGTAGACGAAAGAAATGAAAACTTAATCTAAGTGAGGTTAACTGATAGAGTGTGTATCACGTGACGTGTACAACAGTGACGCGTTGACGATAGATATATTGTTACCTTCGTCGTTGGTATCTGATTTTACTCGACCGAGCGTGCTCAGTCTTATTGAATCCAACAAAGAAAGTAAGCAGTGCCCCCAAGATTTCATTTTAACAAGTTATATTAGATTTTAATAAAATACAAGATACTCTTACCTTTGTGGTCAACATGATGACGTGGTGATGGATGGTGTCCTGGCGAAGGTCGTGGTAAGGAAGGTGAAGCTGGCCACGCAGTGAAGGGAGAGGTAGGAGGAGGGTGTGGTGACGCGGCGGGCGCCAAAGGGGATGGAGCTAGTGGAGAAGCAGGTGAGGCAGAAACTCCTGTCCCACCTCCAGTACCCCCACCCGCTCCTCCTGCACCCGCACCACCAGCTGAGCCCGGTGGGGATGTGAGATTGAATGATCCTCCGCCCATCTAAATAATGGGCCCAGATTAAACACAATAAATTATAACCTTTGAGAATGCACCCGTGATCTTAAGGCAAGTTGTCACTGAGGACAGCGTCTAGTATCGCTGTCCAAAGAGGTAAACGGTACTGCCAGTCTTATGGGTAACCACCCATTTGCCTCCAATGAAGGGTTTTAATTAGTTTTTATTTATTTTAATGTTAAGTTTATATATATTAAAACAACATTTTGAATTAAATATCTAAACTGTTACGTATGTCATAAACCTATAATATTAATTATCATCACTAAATCTATCTTTATTAAACATGATATATTTTATTTGCTAGCCATACTGCAATAAATATGAGGTGAAGAGAATTGTGCTTCCAAGGAACTCGAGAAAAAAGGAATTTAATCGATTTCTGACCTAAACCCGTATATTTGTACATTATACATATTTTAAAGAACAAAATTAATATCACTTACAAACTAACTATCGTAATTATTATATTTCTGATTCAACTTTAAATGAAAGAGTTACTAGTGAACATACATTTAATATCTCTATAGTTACATAATTTTCTAATAGTAAATTTACCGAGATATACGATTGTGAACTCAAGTCCAAAATCAATTTAATTGGTACTTTTGAATAATATTTCCTTATATGTTTCCCTGAAGTTACCTGATGTGCTGGAGAGGCTGGATGCGGTGTAACGGGCGCCGAGTGAGGAGTGTGCGGCTGAGGAGGTGTGAGGGGCGCGGGGAAACGCAACCCACCTGTTCCCAACACATTTATTGTAAATTATGGACGAAATTCCAAGTAAATCTGGTTTGGTTCGTTTGTCACTGCGCATGAACTAAGGTTCTTTTCACGTAAATGAAAGGCGTGAATAATCCTTATATACGCCTACAATAATATGAAGGAAGTGTTCTTGATAATCTTTAAAAGCCTCGTTAGCGCAAAAAAACTCGAGTGCACAAATTTAGATGATATTTTCTAAATTCTAGATGTAGTGACCGGTGATGGTATAAAATACATGTTAAGCTAATAAACTGGCCTGAGTTCAACGGTATTATGTTTGTTTTTGTCGTCGTCGTTTTAATCAATGGACGTCCACTGCTGGATATAGGTCTCATGTAATGACGTCCACAATGCTCGATCTTGCGCCGCCTGGCTTCAGCGGCTACCGGCGACCCTCTTTATATCATTGGTCCACCTTGTGGGCGGGCTACCTACACTGCGCCGTCCGGTGCGGGGTCGCCATTCCAGCACCTTCGGCACCCAACGTCCATCGGTCCTTCGGACTATGTGCCCCGCCCATTGCCACTTCAGGTTCGCGACACGTAGGACTATGTCGGTGACTCTGGTTCTACTACGGATCTCTTCATTTCTGATTCTATCACATTGAGAAACTCCGAGCATAGCCCTCTCCATCGCACGCTGAGTGACTCTGAACCTCCGCATGAGGCCCATAGTCAGCGACCACGTCTCAGAACCGTATGTAATCATTGGCAACACGCACCGCTCGAAGACTCCGGTCTTCAGGCACTGAGGGTTATCGGACGAAAACATCTGGCGTAGCTTCCCGAACGCAACCGAGTTGGATTCGGCGGCTGACATGTTTGTGTCATGGAATTATAAATGGCGGTCGGTAGGATCAAAGGGGAAAACATTAGGAGTTACATCATCTTTATCACAAAAAATTTAGAAGAGACTCAAAACCATTTAAAATAAATTTACCTGGTGGCATTGGAGACATCGGTGACGGAGGATTATCATCTTCTGCCAATAAACGTGCGCTAATATTATCATCAACATATCTCGACAGGAAAGTCTGCAAACAAAAAAATCTATAAATATAATTCATTTCGAAAAAATTCTTATACAAAAAATAAGAAAATTTAAATTACCTTTAATCCTTGTGCTGGAGCGAATTCGTCTACCACCGTACTTCTATCAAATTTCGAGTAGGAGCCATCGCGTATTGTTACCATATTACCACCTCTAATACCCACTTCTATGGAATAAGCACCGGCGTAAATTATACGTATCTGTGGATAATAAATTATACGTTATGTAGATTAAAATATAGGCACTTGCAAACGATTCACATATTGTTTCGGATAGGTTAAAAGAAAAAAAGCACGTAAACCTTTTCGAATTGGGATTACTTAGGAGAGACGTTTAAAACAATAGTCAATTATTTTTGTTAGATATTTGTGGGTAGTTAAACGTTATGTACAATAAGACAAAATTTTTTCTCTATTCTCTTATTAACGAACACCACAATTATGTTACATAATAAGACAAGAATAATGAGGTTATTTCATTATATAACAATCTTAAGAATCAAATCGAATTATGTCTTAATTAGAGATAGATAGGTGACCATTTATGACAGTGATGCTTTATATGAATAATTTTACTGTCTTTACCTTTCGCCAGGAGTGAGCAAGAAGCGTGAACGTGGGCGTGGGCATGAGTGTGCGGACGTGATGTAGACCCAGCTGTGGCAGTGTGGGCAGCCGGCTCAACGCCAATAATGGCGCGTAGGTCTCACGTAACACTACTCCTAAAGACATTAAGTCTTTGTGCCTGTAAACAACAATTTTTTGTTCAAATCAAACGAAAATTTAGCATGCTTTTATAAACAAAAGATTGGACATCGAATATTTTACATAGGATAGGCAATTCGCTACAAAAATGGTGTTATTAATATTATTTATATATATAACAAGCTGACCGAACAAACATTGTTTTGCCATATAATTTATTTCTAAAAATTTTGGGTTGCATGTTTTATTTTAATGTCGGATCATAAAAAAATTAACTGCTTTTTTTTTACAAAAAGGAACATATAGAGATATCAAAAATAGTTAACATCCTATTCTAATCCCGGACTAACAGAATATACACATAAAATGTCATATCAAATCAAATTCATTTATTTGCTAAATACAGGTCATAATAGTGTAAACATATTAGTCTCACTGTATCTGCTATTTAATAGCATACTAATATTTACATACGTCACTTATTTTGAAATGTCAATAGTATAATTAGTTATATTTAAAAGTATTCTAATGTTTGGAGAAGTCAAATTATTTTTAGAATATCAAAATAAATGATTAAATCATTAAATCTATCTTTTGATTTATTAAATATTGAAAAAGTTTTGTTTTGAATTCAGATCAATTTAATGCTTTGATGTCGTTAGAAAATTTATTATATAAATCTATTGTCATGCAGTAACAGCTTTTTAGAAATAGTGATATTCTTTGCCTCTGCTACTGCCCTCTTGAGCTTTCTTAAAGATGTCGTTATTCTTCTTGGTGAAGAGACAGATTTCAAAAATGTACAGATATGTCAGAGGCATTTTTTTTTCTTAATAAATAGGGGCACGCATGGGGTAACAGGCATAAAAATGAGTGATGACCTTTCGGACAACTTTAGTAACAAACGCCAACACAGGATATGTATATATAGCTCACGAAATTCAAGTATGTTTTTCCAGCAATTTTAATTTGTCAAGTCTAGTATTTTTTTTCACAATACCAGTTGATGTAATGGTCCAGATGATGGTGCAGGAGGTGATGTGCGTTGGCAGCGGGCTGGTGTGCAGGCGTAGCAAGCGTGTACCGCTGCGTGGCAGCATTCCACTGTAATACGGCTGTAGCGCGAGCGGCCGCTCCCCACCCGAGGACCAAAGATCGGTACGTGTACGAGCGGATGCACACTCCTTGCCACAGCGATTCTCGCTCTGACGATACAAATTGGAAATATTAAGTCAAATAAGAGTTTGTAACAACTTATTAACACCCCACTGCTAAGCATAGGCCTCCTCACGCAAAAAAAGGTTGCTTAGAGCTTAAACACTTTTTTACTTTAACTTTTTTATTAATGGAAGAGGCCTGCCCAAGTGGCGACACCTACTACTTACTCTATTCGGGGTTACCTACTTTCATTTTAATATTATTTTTCACATAATCAAATAAAATTAAAACATTAATGATAAATAGTAATTTAATAACTACTTTTGAACGAGATGAATCTAGGATGAATGGCAATATTTCGATAGATAAGGAACAAGTGGAAGAGGGGAAAGAATTTGTATACTTGGGATCTAAATTTACAAAAGATGGAACATGTGAAAGCGATATTGAAAGGAGAGTAAATGCAGGGAATATGGTAAATGGCGCTCTGCACGCCCTTATCAATGAGATATATGAGCTTTATGAATAGACTGGCTGTACATGCAGGAGTGTTGGTGCCAACACTTATGTATGGTAGTGAAAGTTGGGTATGGCAGAAGAATCACAAAAGTAAAATAAATGCGGTATAGATGAGAGCGTTGAGAAGCATGAGTGGATTAAAACTGAGTGACAGAGTAAGAAATAGCGCGATAAGAGAAAGTTGTGGTGTAAAAGAAGACGTTGTGACTAAAATTGAGAAAGGTATGCTTAGATAGTTTGGGCATGTAGAGAGAATGAATGAAAGGAGACTGACAAAAAGGATTTATGAGTCAAGAGTGAATGCGAAAGTTGGAAGATCAAGGCGAACGTTACTGGACCAAATCCAGGACATTTTAAATAACGGCCAGGTCAAGAGTACTCTAAACCGACGAACTTGTATGAAAGGTTTAATGAGAATGAATGAAGCGAAGGAGATATGCAAGTATCATGGCAAGTGGAAGGATGTTGTCTCCGCCTACCCCTATGGGAATGAGGCGTGGTGCTATGTATGTATGTATGTAATAATTACGTAATTTACAATTAAAACTGTTATAGACATCCAATCCAATTTTCATACGCATTATTGCGTGGCTATATTTCATTGTTAGACCCCGTGAACTGAAGAATAGGGCTGTGATTCTAGATGTATTCTATTTAATCTATGCAGTCATATTTAGTATGTAGTATGAACGTGCTTTTCTCACTATCTTATGTTGAATCATGCTGTCCATAGGACACACAATAGGACAATGTTTGTCTGTGATGGTATTCGTCGTAACGACACCTCTTTTCTGTAGAATAGTAACTTTGCTTATCTAAAGCCTTGCATCGGTCTAGACCTAAATGAATTGTTTTAAATTATCCAAATCGAACTCATGAACTCCGGCTAACGATTTGATCCGCTACATCAGACAAATACCTTAAAATCTCTACAAACCTTGTGTAGGTCTAAGCACGAAGTCATACAAAAGCGTGTGCAGATGTACGATGGCTGCCCAGTCGGCTAAAAATGCGTCTGCAGTTCTCCCCGCGTCCGTTCCTAGTTCATACTGCAAGTAAACACAGCGACGTTCTCCTAGGAAAGAATAGAAATAAAGGGAAATTTGTTTGTGCACAAATAAAAAGGTCAGCTTAGAATCATAAGTACATTAAAACAATCTTATGTCAATATTATGCAGAAGCTTGTCTAAAACCTTTACGTATATAAAATTGTAAAGAAAAAAAGGTACATACAAATTCAAAATTATTTCAATCACACATTTCTGGATGAAGACTTCTTGCCTCTCTGAGTTTTTGAGCTTAATTATAATTAGCCAATCTATAAAACCCACTTTACTTTTTGTATACTATCCAAATTAGCAATATATTGAATTTGAATTATGAAACGTATTAAAGTTTCTGATTTCTTTTATTGCCTCGTGTAACTTTCTGTATATGTTTATACACATTGCGTCTTGATCGATACTGCCTGACTTATTTACCTTGCTCTTTAGGATTGGGTGTGGGCACCGGCGAGCCATGAAAGACGATCTCGGCAGTCCACACTCTCGCTTGGTTCTTGGTAGTGAGGCGTACAGTGGCTGCTAGTAGACGAGAGCGTAAGGCGTTGGCCGCAGCCTCGCTAGCACCTTCGGGCCTTGGCAAAGCCACAATCCTCATGCCCAAAGCCGACCCTGACCATTCCGGTTGCACTCCCCCGTGAGTGACACCACGTGCCGCCAGCTATTGTAAAAATAAAAACATATTCTAAAACCTGTTCCTACTTAAAATTGTATTAACATTAATTGTTATCTACTGCAAGTATTAAAAAAAATAAATGGATTCATAAAAAATGTTTAACGAAAGACTGATAATTTGAACAATTCAGTTAACAAGAAGAGTGTGACCTAAAAGTAGGAATTGAAAAAGGTATACACCATAAGTAGCACAATACAAAAAGGTAAATAGTTAAACGTTCATAAATGACTTAACGTGATTTTCACAATATTTCGAACGCCCCGCCCCTGATAAGATATAATATTTAGCTTGATCTCCACTCGAACAGTTTTAGAATACATGATTATAGTGTAAATAATAATGTTAGTTGTGCCGGGTTTATAAAAATAAAAAATAATATACTTAAAACAAACAATAAACCACAGTCAAAAATTGTTAGTTGTCAATGTCAAATGTAAAAAAGAAATGCATTCTTTTCAAATTAATTTAAGGGACTTTTATATTCATTCGATTTCTAAATGACGGAACGAACATCAAATGTTTGACAGGTAGGAATAGTTTATAGAAATAATTGTTTATTTTAATACATTCCAAGCATTTTTTTTTACTCACCTTTCAAATCTACCCTGGAGTTCCACAAATAATTCAAAACCACAATTACCCAAATCAGTCCACCTGTTCTCGAGATTTAGCGAGACTAAGGAACGGCAAATAATTTTCATATATCGTCGTCGTCGCTTTAAGCGATGGACGTCCACTGCTGAACATAGGTCTCACGTAATGACCTCCACAAGGCCGGATTGTGCCCCGCCTATTGACACTTCAGGTTCGCGATTCGTTCGCGACCATAGCCCTCTCTATCGCACGCACAATGACTCTGAGATTTAGTATGAGGCTTATATTCAACGACCACTTTCCGGAGCCGTAAGTCATCACTGGCAACACGCACAAGAGCTTTGTCTTCAGACACTGAGGGATATTGGACGAAAAGATCGAATTGATTTTCATATATAAGGATTATAAATTTGAACAACATATATACAAGGAGAGTGTGAGTAGGAATCGAAAGAAGATTATAGGTAAAGCCGTTTGTCAAATCGTTAATTCAATTGTAACACTTACTTCTTGTGCAAGGTTGACGAATGGCACTCGTTCGTCGGCAGCGGCGACCACGTGCGCTAGTTCAGGAAGGAAATACGCGGGTTGACGAACCCTTACCGCGCGACTGTTCACAGCTGCTAGCTTACGTTTCCCCGGTTGCATACCTAACATTGTAGATAGACACGACGTTTTATCAAATTCAAATAAATTCAATTCAAAACATCTTTATTCAAGTAGGCATATTACAGCACTTTTGAATCGTCATATAATATTTTTTTTCTTTTCCACACTCTATTCTAATGTACGTCTGATAATGGTACTCAAGAACGACTTAAAATCTAAAGGTACGTGGGTTCCTTCGCGCCCTGATCTGAAAAAAGCCCACAACATTTATGTATTTTGTTTTTTTGTTACCATCATCATTACAATATCATATTAGTTTAATATATTTCCATTCAAATTTGAGCAGTTCGCTCATTCCCACGCGTTTCTATCGTCTAAGTAATATTGCAATTTATAATACGATTTTTCTATCAACTTTCTTTTATGAAAGACTTTGAATTTATTAATTGAAATTAAAAGAGGAAACCGTATGAGGAAATTAAAGATTTAACCTCCCACTTCCGGGCACAGGCCCCCTCAGTCATAGTAGAGAGTGTTTGGAGCAAACACCCCAGATTTTTTTCCTTGTTTTGTTGGGTTCCTCACAGTGTCTTATCTTTTATATTTGTTAACTTTTAAACAGAAATTCAAAGCAATATGCTCAATTCTATCGAAAAAAAAAATTAATAAAACACAAGATATAATACATGTTAAAACAACGCATATAACGGATTTATATGACGTATATTGTTAAAGGTTATATCTCTTTAATTATCTAATTTTAGTAAACTACATTGTTTTATCATAAGTTAAAATGACAAAATCTAAGATGAAATTATGTATTACATAAACAAATTACAAAAATTTACTAATTCACAAATATTTATAATTCATACTTTATACAACAATTAAACTTTATAGTTCTTAAAATATTAGAGTATAATAATAAAAAAAGTTTAAATATGTTGTAATTTTGCAAGAAGTAATATAAAATAAAATGATCCAATGTAGTATAAAAATGAAAAAAATTTGCCTATTTCAAAACACGATTGTTTGTTTAAAATGACAGACCATGTCATTCGATGCTATTTAAATATTTTCAACTTGGTGGCACAAGATTGAAAAAATAATATCGAAATTGTAACCCATTATGTAAAAATTTTATTTAAAAGTGTTGATTTCGTTGTAATTAAAAGGAATAAGCATACTTACTGGGCGTATCGAGGGGTGTAAAGGGTCCATGTGTAAGAGTGAAGGTGTCCAGTTCAACTAGTGAGTGTAACCTCAGAAAAGCGCGAGCTGTAGTTGAAGTTGCTGCATTAGAAGACGTCGAGGAAGCCTAGAAACCATAAATTTTCTCATCCAGTTTGCAATACATATAAGGATAAGAGGTAAATAGCCCCTTACCAGATTATAGCGTTTCCATCTTAGATTGTGTCATTACTTATTATTAAGTGTGAACACAGTCCATCGCTAACCAGTCATATGTGTTTTATTAAATTTTTTTTATTCTTTTTTTAAGGGGCTTTTTTATTTTTAATAATACACTCCAGCTCCATCATAACTTAAAAAGCTAACACACAAAAATTTAACAATAAAATAAAATATACATATAATTACAAAAAAGAAAGTCTAACATTCTTTGAGACAATCATTAATAAATTTATATAACTTAGAAGCCAAATAACACAAAGGGTCATATAAGAATTAAAAAGACCAATATTTCGAAAATTTCAATTTAATTCATGCGTTAATATTTCTCTTAAAATTTGATTTTGAACATATGCCATTAGCAAGTGTTCAATATCTTCTCCACAAACTGCACAATTAGTGGAAGAACAAGAGTTCTTAAGTTCAAGTATCTTATGCTGATGACCTCATAAGATACTTGAACTTACCCAAAGGCATGTGTCCAGACCTTACTCTAAATGCTATTACTAACTTATTTCTATTAATTTTTGAATGTTCAAACCACGGTATACGGGTAGGCTCAGATTAATAATTTTAATATATTTTGTTTATAATTTTATATATTTTAAGCTTACATCTTAAATAATTCTGAAATTAGCTCATGTAGTATATGAGATGATATAGAAGAGCAGTGCTGTCTGTCAAAACTACTAGTTCTAATATTAAAATTACTGGGATGCCACGTTTACCTTTATTGATAGCTTATATTAAGATCTTTCCTAAGTCCAAAAATAGGTTTAAAAAAAGTGCGTGCGTACAAAGTACACATGTCAGAAGTGAAACTTCTTTGGCAAACAAAGTTTTAAAGTCTTGTTTATATTTATACAAATCTAAAACTTTAAATTACCGAAAGTTAGAGGGAGGGAAAAAGGAAGATATGTTAGGAATTTAATGAATTTAATTGTCATGAAAATCTTAAGTGTCGAATATTAATACAAATAATTTACTGAAACCTCCAATGACAAATTTGAAATAAAAATGCCACGTGTTTTTTGTCTAAGAAATTATTAATTAAACTTTTTTATATTTAAAATTTTGAAAACAATTTTACGAAAATTAGTATATTAAAATAACGAGTGGCAAATTAATATGCCACATTTTATTTGTAAATATTAAAACTACCTAACCTACAAACGAATTGGCATAAAAAACGCAGCACGCAGCATGACACTAATCACGCGTTTCATCCGTAAAAATTTTACTCTCAAGTCCCTAAAGTTTTCATAAATTCGTTTAAAAATAAAGGCCTGAATAAATAATTTAAACTAATTTATCTTAATTTAATAACATATGTATAAACAAGATTTTTGAGAGTAAAAGAGCCAATTGTCAAATAAGTGAACGTATTTTTTTTTCAATTTTAAAAATCTCTTATAAATCAAATCAAATCAAAATATCTTTATTCAAGTAGGCATATTACAGCACTTTTGAATCGTCAAATTTTTTTTTTTTCTTCTCCACACTCTAATTCTAATGTGCGTCTGATGATGATACTCCAGAACGACTTAAAATCTAAAGTTACGAGAGTTCCTTCGCGCCCTGATCCGAGAAGAGCCCACATCAAACTCAGTCGGGAGTTTTGTTTTTTTTTATAAGTAAAACATAACCCTCAGAAGATTACCTCATCTTCACATTCGTCCGGTGTGCACCGTCGAGCACCGGCCAGGTGGAAGGCGAGGGCTACGCTGCAAGCACTGCCGCTATTGTTGCTGGAGCTGGTAGTCGCTGTACCACCTGCCGCGACTTCTTTCATTTCCACTACCTATTGAAAATAAATATGTCATATAGCTGCTTTTGACGAATCCAATTCAATCACGCAATTCTAAATTGTATTTAAGAACATAGCATAGAGACCGATAAAATTTAAATCTATTCAATGAATGCCAAAGACCTACATAATTTGTTGTGTTGCGAGACAATTATATACGGCTTGAAAATCTATAGTTACGAACGTTCTCTGGCTTCCTGTTTTGAGAAGAACCCACTACAAACGGGTATCATTTTTATCATAATAAAAAGTAGGATGTTTAAGTTACAGGAACTCGATCCCAATACTAATAACTTATTAATATTATAAATGCAAAAGTAACTCTGTGTGTGTGTCTGTCGCGCTTTCACGAAAAAACTATTGAACCGATTTCAATAAAATTTTATACACAGATAGACAAGAGCCTGAAAAAAGACATAAGCTACTTAAGGATGGAAGTATCGTCATTTTTAGAGCTGAAAGCTTGTAAATTAGAGCAAACGAGTTACCCTCAAGTGTGTAAAATAACAATTCTTACTAATATTACAAATGCGAAAGTAAGTCCATCTGTCTGTCGCGCTTTTACGCCAAAACTATTGAACCGATTTCAATTAAATTTGGTACACAAATAGCCTACATAATCAAAAAGTGCAATAAGTTATTTGCGGTAAAACACTGCAAAGTTCATTAAGACTTTAATTGTATATGTTTTGTTTGTAAAGTAATACACATGCTTATACAAATAAATGTACAAAAGGCGGTCTTATCGCTAGTCAGCGATTTCTTCCAGACAACCTTAATTATTAATAATTAGCCTATATTATTAATAATACTAACCAACAACACTATTCCACGCGGACAAAGTCACAGGCACAGCTAGTTTTCTTATAAATATGATTTTCAATTAGACATAGCTAAAGAACTTTTTTTCTTGAAAGTGTAATTTTTTTGTGAAGATACATTGTTTTTAGACTTTTTAAATAAATGTGAAATGATAATTTTTTTGTTTGTATGTCTAATAAAATTATTAAATAAAATGTTATACAAGAGGAAGCTCTCAAAACCAGAGACCTGGATTGTTTTTTTAGTCAATGTTATGTATGTATATATACTATAAACCTCAATAATTTATACTCACCAATATGTGATCCGTGTGTCGATGAAGTGTTACATACAGACGGTCTGGTGCCAGCTTGTTTAGTGGATGATCAGGCCCGTGAAGAAACGGCAGATGTTCACAAATACTTGCCGGTAAATGTTGCAGAGTTTTTTCACACCGCCGTGCTACTAACCAAAACCTAAAATTTATAATAGATTTTCTCAATTTCATTCAATGTATACAAAATAAACTACACATTTAAAGATATTTTCACTGTAATCATTGACAAAGCAAAGGGAGCGAAACACAATTTTAATACAAGCAATAAAAACAAACATGTAAACTCATATTTTAAAGTGAAAAGGTTCAGAAATCACTTTCGGGTTGAGCATGCGGATTTTTAATAAGATACCCGAATCACTTATGAGTTTGCCTCCACATTGTTTTAAAAAATATGTTTACAACATCCTATTACAAAAAGCATATTATAATATTGAAAATTCTTTAAGTAACTAAGATGTTTGGACTTGATTCCAGTTGCACATGATAGCTAAATACATTGTAATAATAACATAAAGAAGTTTAGAATGAAACTAAGACAAATAGTCTTAGTTTCATTCTAAACTTCTTTTTATTACCATTACTGTATCTTTGTAAAACATATTTCCAACAACCCAAAATATTTCCAACAAATGATATGAATGGTACTGGTGAATCAATAAGATATCCCAACAAACTGCTCATATGTAAAGCTTGTAAAAGCGCACACTTCATGACGGTCAGATTATTTAATAAATTAACACAGACTTTCAAAAAGTTAGATGGAATTGCATTTAAAAAAAGATTAAAGATTGGTTATTAGCATGACGTGAAGAATATTTATTGTACTTTGGAAGAATAAATTAATAAAAAAACATAAATTTATTCTTCCAAATTTCTAATACTTATCATAATTTCTTA
Source organism: Elymnias hypermnestra (assembly GCA_015832385.1). Lineage (NCBI taxonomy): Eukaryota > Metazoa > Arthropoda > Insecta > Lepidoptera > Nymphalidae > Elymnias > Elymnias hypermnestra. Next base: position 888,710 of record JACTOM010000043.1, read on the forward strand.
TATGATGTAATTTTATTGTTTTCTTGGCTATAATTTTTTGTACATTTTTCTTACTTTTTTAATATTGATTATTGACAAAAAAACTATATATATGTATATATGTGTGTGTATGTATATAGATTATGGGGCCACTCTCCACTTAGGGCCGAAGGCGACATCGCCGCAAGCGTGACAAAAGTACAATTTTTCAACAGACCAAATCAAAAGTCCGAAAAAAAGGTAAATGATATAGTTTAAAATAATATAAAATAAAGTTAGATATTGAATCATTAGGTAATAAGTAACCATTTACTTAAATGGGGCTTCCCAGAGAAATCTCAATTGTACAAGGTATTAAAATATTGTTTAAACAAATAACTTACTGTAAATAGATTTTAGTTAATAAAATAAACTTTGCAACTTTGTTACATTATATTCCACGGCAAAATATATTAGACCACCAAAAAAGTTCGTACGATTTTTATTTATTGTTTATTTATATAAACGGTAAATGGTGTGGGATAACTTTGGTACATTTCACGGCTGATATTAAGAAATATTTTTTAACGTGACAGATAAGTTTTTCTTTAAATAAAACTGTAAAAATTTGGTAAAGTATCAACAGCAATGATTCGTGCTTGTTTACTTTGTTTTAATAGATGGGCTTGCTAGTAACAAGTCACCTGAGGTGTGTTAAGTAGTGGCGTATGAGTTGACGGTTGGCGTTCGCGAGTGCAGCGGCTAGTTCGGGCATGCGTGGGGTGTGCGGGTATGCGGGCACGCGCGCACGCAACCGCCCGCCGTGTGCGCCCACGGACACCAGCAGTTGTTCTGCCCGCAAGCATGGGCACACTACCGAGCATGCCAGTACACACGGCCACCCACCCACACTGCACTCCACCTGACACCAACCAATAAAATCCATCACTTTAGAAGTAGTCTGTTTTGGTAGAAACACTGCCCGGTGAATTACTCACAATTCTCATTATAGCCTAAGACCTGGCTGCAAAATTTCTACGTATAAAATGTATTTATATTAAATTTTCCCAATACCAATATGCCCGCGAGTTTATATAATGAAATCTATTTTAATTAAATTTTGTGAAAGAATTTCGGTCGCTTGTTATTGTAATAAACTTTATTCTACTCTACAGAGATACTACTTACAGAGATTATGGTAATGAATATTCATCAATAGTCGATGCAACTTCTTATGATCTTTTTAACACTTATGTATTTGAAGTTTTTGCACAAGTATTAAAGCGGGATGACAATACTATAATTTAAAATTTTTATCTTATTACGTAAGTCAAAATTATCACCCCGTGTCGTAAGTGACTAATCTGTGTGCATTATTTTTGAACTTTTATTTGGATGTGTTCAGGTGGATTCAAGAATAGTTTAGATTTCTACAATATCACTTACTTTACAACTTTTGGCTATTTATCCGGCAACTACTAAAAAACTAAGGCAAGTAAAAAAATAATATTTCATTTAATATCAAGTATTGGTAGAATGCAAGTGAAAATCTCACCCCTAAATCGTTTAGAAGGACCTTAAGATCATTCAGGCGTTGTCTGGAGCGTACGTGTACAGTATGTGCAAGGAGCCGCTCCATGGACGGAGCATGAGGAGTGAGTGCGGTGGCTACACGTTCATCACCTATGAGAGCTGGTACATGCCACACGCATAACGACTCCCCTTCAGCGCCAATAATTAGCCGATATCCCAGCTCGCAACCCAACTCCCTACAACAAGATATATGTATGTGCATATGTATAAAAAAAGGTAAATAGCAGCCCATTAACGTCCTACTGCTGGTTACAGGCCTCCTCATTCATAGGAGAGAGGATTATTAGAGCATAAACTCGGCACGCTGCTCCACTACGGATTGGCAAGCATAATACACAAGTGCACTGTTTTAGTCCGATGTGACGGGAATCCGAGACGACCGGAAAGAAATCAGGCGTAGCACCGACGGCTTAGCGTGCTCTTCAAGGCACAGGGGTGGACTACACCCCCAACTTCCCAACTTAGGGCAAATATTGAGAGAATCTTAACAGAAAACTCAATATCGATTTTTGATTGGTCAATATCGATTTTAAAATTGGATGCATGTGTATATTTATTTATATAGATAAGGAAAGTGTAAACTACCCATCAGCTCGTTTGTCTGTCTTAATTATACGAAAAAAATTAAACATATTACCTTAAACGAAATCTTAAAACATTTTATATGAGCTTTTAATAGATGGGGCCGTACATTTTATTTTAAATTACCATTATAAATTAATTACAAGTAATTAAAAAATAAATATTTGCAAAACTCTGTATTAAGGTCGTGTCATTTACTAGTACTGAGTATTTGTGGATGTATAAATATACTACGTATCTTAAACTATACGGATACCATTGAGTGGTAAATTACTTCTTTCCAGATTAGCGTGTTACCAACATAAACAGTATAAAAACTTCAAAAGGGATCACTGATTTATTGCAATTTGCAAATCTATAGATAGGCGTTATTTTCAAAACATTTTTTAATAGTAATAAATACACAAACCAGCATTTGGTTCACCTGATGTCAAATGAATCGCCCATTTGGCAAAACACAATAAAAGAATGGTTATATTAAATAAGCACAATATAATATTTACCTCCAATAAGAAACTTGTAACTTTTGTCCCGGGATATATCTGTCAACTTGAAGGTGCCGAGCCAGACGATCTCTGCATAGTCTAAGAGTTTGTGTGTACAGTAGTTCTAAGGAAAGCGAGCGACAAAAATATCGGAGAGCTGTCAGGGCTCCACTGAGACCAGCGGCAGCTAACCGAGCCTGCGCCACTCCCCGTAGCCAATTTAACTGTGATGTATGAACCAAAGGTTTTCCCTCTGAAACGAACACAAAAAAAATCGGGTGCAATTCACATGTGACAGAAGATAAATCATCCAACATTTTAGCTTCAAGATAATGAGACGAATGTTAAATTTCGGCAAGACGATAATTGTAGATTTTAGTAATTATTTAATTTTAACTCTCACTATCTCCTGGTGAACACGAGTGGAGGGGGTACGGAGCAGAGCACAAAGAGAACCACTAACATAACACTGTATAAAGCTTCCTATCTCATTTTGTCCCACGTTAAATGTTATGAATTTATACGTCTGTCCCTTTTTCGTTTCATCGACTTTCAAATCACAATGATTCTAAAGAAGTTTACACTTCAAAGTACAGCATCCAGTGCGAGTCACTCTAATTTCAGAAGCTTATTACGCGAAAATTCAATGAATGACGTTGTACGATATTTCGTAAAATCAAAATCAAAATCAAAATATTCTTTATTCAAGTAGGCTCAAAAAGCACTTTTGAATCGTCAGTAGTCTGTCCGTTGGTAACAAATCTACCACCGGTTCGGAAAGTTGATTCCGCTGAGAAGAAGCCGGCAAGAAACTCAACGGTTACTCCTTTTAACATAGCTTTTTTGTAGGTTACAATGTGTTTAGCTTTCATATGCAACTGGAATCATGTCCAAACATCTTTGTCGCTTAAATAATCTTCCACATTATAATATGCCTTTTTTATTAGGACATTTTTAACATACTTCTTAAAACTATGTGGAGGCAAACCCAGAAGTGATTCAGGTATCTTATTAAATATGCGTATGCTCAACCCGACAAATGACTTCTGAACCTTTTTCACTCTAAAATATCACCATCCGCTATAAATTTCAAATACGTAAAGACTGTAATAATGACAAAGATGTATTCACCCACTCAATAAAATTGACTTTAGATGGGAAATTTGAAAAAGATAAATATATGAAGGGTATGAACTAATAGCAGGAATTGTCAAGGATGTTATAGAAATAACAGTAGCAATATACATGAAACATAAAAATTGTTTTTACTTATATCAATTATAGATTTTAAAATCATACAAACGATGTTCCAAAAGAGAGTTCATTAGAAAGGCACTCAACTCAATTATCATGAAATTTGTAGACCTTTTCCGATTGGATTGATATTTAGTAAAGTTACTTTTACTGTAGCGCTTTCCCCATATTCTCACGGGATCGAAAATACTCTGCCCATTAATCGATTTAGAAACATTTTAACGATTGAAAATGCTTCAATTATCTTGGACCAACATATAACACAGTGGCTTCGCTAAAAATATGTAGTTGTGTGTAGAAGCAGTAACCATTTAGCATTGCAGCATTACCTTCTTTGTAAAATCCATGTTTTAAGTGCTTGGTGAATTTGGTACTAATAGATCGATTTATAACAACTCAAGACCATGTTTAGTCCAACATAAAGGAAGTTTCTTGCATAGTATGCTAAGAAATGGTCATTTATTGCAAGTTAACTGATTATAATTCATTAATTTATGAGTGCAAAGTATCGTGTATTAATATCGTCCTAAATCTCTCCAAAAAAGAAAAGCAGATTGAACTACAAACAAAATGCTATGTATAAGTAGAAAATAAATTAATTAAACTAAAAAGTACTACATTAATGTCTTACATTTCGCAGGGGTTAAATTATTCTTATGAAAACTCACCTCCAGTTTCACTATCTTGGATAAGTATAGCAATATCTAACAATCGCCATGGGACATTGGGAGTGTCCCCCATAACTGTCAAGGAAACGCTAAACTCTTGACCAACTGTAAAAGTTGCTCGTCCATTTTCAACCTCAAATAAAACAAATACACATTTAAAAATTTTATAACCTATTTTGTTGTCTGATTGTTAATTAAAACTTGACGAGAGTTTTATTTTCGAAAACAATAAATATGTTTTCCGTAAAATTACTGTTGCACATACAAAAACTTTACACTGAGAAATTAGCACATACAATGTAACTCTTTCACAAGCACAACTAATTGCATTTATAGTCAATGCTTTTTATTAGACCTTTCTTTTTTATAAATATTATACCTTGGCCATGTGCTTTTGTTATTTCATTATTTCTCTTATAGTTAAAAAGAAACCCAGTTTAAAAGTTCAAGGTGAGTGATATTATCAAACTTACATATTGTTAAACATTCTTACACAATACATACATGCTATGTATCACGCCTCATTCCCATAGGGGTAGGCAGAGACAACAACCTTCCACTTGCCACGATCCTTGCATATCTCTTTCGCTTCTTCCATTTTCATTAAACTTTTCATACAGGTTCGTCGGTTTAAAGTACTTTTGACCTTGGCCCTTATTTAAAATGTCCTGGATTTGATCCAAGAACGTTCGCCTTGGTCTTCCCCTTCCAACTTTCGCATTCACTCTTGACCCATAAATCCTTTTTGTCAGTCTCCTTTCATTCATTCTCTCATGTCATACCCAACTTTCACTACCATACATAAATGTTGGCACCAACACTTCTGCATGCACAGCCAGCGCTTTGAGACACCATCTGACTACTCATAAAGGCACACAGGGCACCATTTACCATATTCCCTGCATTCACTCTCCTTTCAATCACTTTCACATGTTCTATCTTTTGTAAATTTAGATCCCAAGTACAAATATTCTTTCACCTCTTCTACTTCTTCCCCATCTATCAAAATATTGCCATTCATCATAGATTCATCTCGTTCAAAAAGCATAACTTTCGTTTTGTTTACATTCACTTTCATTCCTTTTCCTTTCAAAGCTTTATTCTTGCACATAACACCACAAACCTAGCAGTTACTTGGCTAGTTATCATCATAATCTAGTGTTCGCATAATTAAAATATTTAGTATGATGAACTAGAAGTTTTCTTCAAGTAAACATTAAAAAACAAAATAGGAGATATTACAAAATGCCAGAGAAATTTTTTTTGTATCATAGTATGCTTTATAGGCAAAATACCTTTAAGTTTCTAACATCACTTGGTAAACAGGCAGTTGTCAGTCGTTGTCGAACCACATGGGCAAGTGCACGTAATGTTGACCGGCGTTCAGCTGGAGTTAATGAAGGTGGAGGTACTAATCGCTCACGTATAACTGCTGGTAAACGACTGTATGTGCCTAAGGTAAGGACTTCAACAGCTGCTGCCATATGAAATGTGGGTAACCTGATAGGAAAATATAGTTTTACACTCTGTAGTAAAATATTTTTAACTGATTGCTGCTATAGAAGCAATGAAAAACAGAATGCTGAGAAAAATTACAAATATCAAAACATACATAATTTAAGGTCTTGAAATTGAGCATTCGTCGTCGTCGTCGTCGTCCCTTCAACCGATGGACATCCACTGCTGGACATAGGTCTCAGGTAATGACGTCCACAAGGCCCGATCTTGCGCCGCCTGGCTGCGGCGGCTACCGGCGACCCTCTTTATGTCGTCGGTCTACCTTGTAAGGGGTCTCCCTACACTGCGCCGTCCGGTGCGGGCTCGCCACTCCAGCACCTTCGGCCCCCAACGTCCATCGGTCCTTCGGACTATGTTCGCGATTCGTAGGACTATGTCGGTGACTCTGATTCTACTACGGATCTCTTCATTTCTGATTCGATCACGTAGAGCAAGCCCGAGCATAGCCCTCTACATCGCACGCTGAGTGACTCTGAGCTTCCGCATGAGGGCCATAGTCAGCGACCACGTCTCAGAACCGTAGGTCATCACTGGCAACATGCACTGTTCGAAGACTTTGGTCTTCAGACACTGAGGGATATCGGACGAAAATATCTTGCGTAGCTTCCCGAACGCTGCCCAACCGAGTTGGATTCGGCGGTTGACCTCCTTCTCGAAATTGAATCTACCTAGCTCTAGCTTCCAGCTAGGTAGATCCAATTTCGAGGAGGACTATATGTCCCAGGTATGTGTACTGTTCAACAATTTCGAAAGCTGAGTTCTCAACGATGGCTGGGTGGGTACCGCCTGTACATGGATATTAGACATAATTTTCATCTTATCCATGTTCATTTTCAGAAATTGAGCATTACAGTAAGTTTAAGTGAATACTAATTTGTATTTCATATTTCAATATCTGTTAAATCTAATTTGTAAAAAAGGGTTACACTGTGGTTTTAATACATTTATCTGTAAATTTAAAAAATATAAGTAATAGTATAATTCATAATAATTTATTTGCAAGAATGTTTTACACTATGTTTACGAATCACAACATTCATCTAACTCAATAGTATGCAAATATATAGAAAGTTTATAATGAAGGTACAATCATCATTTAAGGTCATATTATGTGAAATAATAATTACAATGATAAAAAAAAAATCAAAACATTAAATATCCACATTATATATAAGTCATAACATTCAATACTTATTTAAATCATTACAACAATTTTCTAAAGGCATTTCATAGTTTTATTTTAAAATGATTTACCACCAATTTTTAAAGATTTCTATGGGCAACTTATTATATATCTTTTCAGCCATCCCTATAATGTTTTATAATTATTTAATTCTTTAATGCTGCCCCAATCTTTTAATCTATTTGATTGGCTTATAAAGTATGAATAAGAATGTTAAATATAAAGTAGCATCACATGTGTACTGTACTTAAAAAAATATTCACCAACCTTGCATGTACAAGGGTCTCTCTGGCAACACGAGCTAAGACATCTGCAGTCTCCACAAACAATAATGCTTGTTTATCCAAAAATCCCATTATTTGAGCTGATCTATCAACCTTTGTGGCACTGCTAGCCCACTTCACTAAAGCCAATAAACGTACAAATAACTGTCTTGTCCTTGCACTAAATTTGTAGATTTCAATTTTACGTTCCATATCTGTTTTGCGAGGAAGCCTACAATAAAGCATAAAAACTGAGTGTATCATGTAATAGATCAGAAAAAAGTAAAATTAGTAATGTCAAGAACTAATTCAAATTTAAATACCACTACAGGTGAGTTTGCCCTCAACAGGGAATCTTTAATATATTTAGCTGAACCAGGACCAATATCAATTTAATCCTGTAGCCTCTTTGCAGGGTAAAGACAAGAAGGAAGGTTTTCAGGTGCAATTGGACACCTTGATATGTCATGTAGATCTCTACTTCACGTATATTTGAACAGATATAAAAAAGTATTTCTTTATTTCAATGTACTGTACTGAGATCGGAATAGAAGTATATGAGAGGTCAGCAATATCATGCAAGTAAAGACATTTTATATTAATAACAAACAAAAAAATACAATGACTTATAATGCCAATACCTACGTCGAGACTGTAGGGTATTAATGCCTTTCTCATTAATGGGATAAATAAAATTAAACGAGAATATTGCAATGTGATGTTCATACGTACAACTCTGCTAAAACTGTAAGTTCATCATAAGTCCTCTGAACTATAAAATCTATCAGTAAGCCCAATGAGATAGAACCGCCTCGAGCTCCTCCACCTTCAGTTCCTTGTGCACAAACTTCACTAACCACCGGCACCATGATTACTGAGTTAATTTTCTGTTTTATATTATGTTTATTCTATAAGTAAATTCATTGTACTACGATGCTTTCACATTAAAAAATATATTAGAAAAAAAACAATATAAATACATATAGATTGGTATTAAACAATGAAATTACTAATATGATTGATAAATGATATATGAAATAAGAGAATATTTATAAAAAAAACTTTCTCATCTTCGTTTGGGCACCAACCAAATGCTAATGTCACAATGTCATGTCAAAACCTAGACATGCTCAAAAGCAATTGTATAGTTTGCAAATACTCTGTGCTTAGTATGTTATTAGCACTGACTAAAATATACATAGTTTTGGTTTATAGATAGATAGAGATACTGAAATATTGAGATCGAATATATACGTGGGTTTTATGTGCCTATATAGTTTACCTATTAATCCAAAAGTATTCAAGGTCTTTTTTTTCTAATGGTTTTCGACTTTTCGAGTTTCGACCGTGATTAACACATTATCAGCTATATTTTTCAGCCAAGAGTTTTGGACAGAGTGTTTACATTTTTTTTACCAAACCTATTGACTATGGCGATATTATCCTTAAGCTATTTAAAACAATATTTTGCCGGTTTTACAAAGTAACGATAAGAAAATTTGGTTTATTTTTAGTAATGAGGAATAAAGAAAGACATCTTAATAATAAATAAAAAGGCCGACGTTCATGCAAATTGATATTATTTCCTAGTTTAAGTTGTTGTACTCTTTAATATTATAAATTTATGAAAAAAATTGCAAAAATAAAAAAAGCTGTGGTGTATAGTTATGCCCTTTTAAAATTCAAAACCTTTTTCGCAATGTTATTTCTTGTCTATGATTCATTCTATTTGCTATGACAGCTTTCAAAAATGACAATAGAAATTGTAAAGTGACTTTGACATCGAATTGTTGTCTTTTTATCCCTATAAAGTTTGTGTTAAATATAATATTAAATTAGTATGTTTGCCATTATTCATAAGTGTTATTGACTACGGAAGTGAAAACTATTAAAGATAACGAAAAGTTCTACATTTTCATTAAAAGTATACAGTGTTATCTCATTTTAAATATCTTAATTGTTTTTGACTTTTTTTAAGCCGATTTGTGCAATAAATGAACTGTTGTTTTTACTTCAAAAACTTGAGTACATTTGGAATATTGAAGAGCGTTAATAGATCAAGGTTCTATATTAGAAACGTTCAAGTAGTCAATATGGGATTGTTAACTGAAGGTAGTCCATTATCATGGGAAGAAACGAAAGGCTTAGCAGAACACGTGCGTCAGCATGGAATTGAACAATTTATTAATCTCTATAGTAAGCTAAGGGATCGTACTGGAGATGTGCTTAAGTGGGGAGATGAGGTCAGCTATATACTTTACACTATTCATTTTAATATGATATCTATTTATATATATTATATTAATGGTTTAAAAAAATGCCAATTATTTGTAGTTACAATTTTTAAATGTGTGCTATGATCTCCTAATGGACAGATATTTAGACTCTGGTTTAAATGTCAAGAGTTTGAATCCTGGGCAACCAACATTTAGTTCTCTTTTTACAACTTATTTGCCTAATTATTGTTAAAAATTCATTATAGTCCTTTTGGATGAATACAATCATCAGAAAATCTATCTATCCCTAGAGCTATTTTGAGGTGTGTGTTACACTTACACTTCTCCATTGCAATTTGGCACTAATCTGCAGTGGAGGAGTGTGGTAGGTCTATACTTTAAAATCCCTTTCACCCATGAGTTAGAAGGCCTATGCCCATTAGTGCAGTGTTAACAGGCTGCTTTTTGACTTACCTATTTTATTTGCAGCCTAATATTAAACTGCTAGAATTATAATTAAAGGTCCCTTGAAGCTGTTTAATAACTTTAAACTAAATCCACTTATTAAATATTGATTTCTAGGTGGAGTACATTATTGTTAAATTTGATGACAAAAATCAGCGTGCAACAGTAAGTTTAAGAGCAGAAGAGCTCCTCCCTAAATTACAAGAAAAAGAGCAAGCAGATGCACAAAGTATATACTTTTAAATAATATTTTTTAATAACTGCTTATATATGAAATTATTTACACTTCATGGAATCTCAGTAAAGAGTAGATACTTTTTAATTCTGTTCACTACTCCAAAGTAGGAAAACTGTTTTTAATTGTCCTTTCAAGATTCATTTGTGTGCAAATATATTAAAAAATTGTACCTATTAAAGAAAGTGATTGTGTTTAGTAAAATTTCTATTCTGAATTACTAGTATATCATAAAAGGAGGAAATTTTTGATGTTCTTAACATATTACTTAAGATTAGAGACAGTATTTTTTGTGACTTAGAATTGCCAAATTTCTTTGTAAAATGGTAGGTTTTTAGTTTAATGACATGTCATCTTCTACATTAATCATAAAATTGCACCACACTTTGTCATATTTTTTAACAACTCATGAAAATTGTTAGTCATCCATTTAATTTTGCTAATCCTTTTGAAGTTATTTTTAAATTGTCAAGTCATGTTTAGGCTACTTATGAAAAAAAATCAATAACATACTAGCATAATTCATTCTCATTAGTAATAAATTGTGCAATATGTGCGAAGTAGGTACAAAACATTTCATTCTGAGGTTTACATTCATGAAATGTAATAAGGAAATCTTTTGTTACATGTTGAACAAACATGACATCATACTTTAAAAACAACTCTACATCAAAGTACTCATTTGTTAAATTTGCTTTAGTATTGTTTTTTGTCATAGAACTGTGATTGCCAAATCGATAACCCTGTAGATTTTTTTTAAGTCCTAAGTTCGGATCCTGGGCAGGCACCACTTATATATTTTGAAAATGTATTGTTGTTTAAAATGCATTATTTAGGGTTCTTCAAGTAAATTGTAGTGAGGAAACCTATATAAAGCTGGAACAGTTGTGAAATGTATGTAGCCTACCTAGTCATGGAACAATGGGGTGGCTAAATGCTATAAAAACCCTCACTTTTATGAATGAGGAGGCCTGTGCCCAGTTATTTACCTAAATACTTTTTCTTTACCTTACCTTTGTTTTTTTAGATGTGAAGTCACTATGGCGTCCTGAATATGGTGCATACATGGTAGAAGGAACTCCAGGAAAGCCCTATGGAGGTCTCCTTGCCCACTTTAACATTGTAGAAGCGAATATGCGATATCGTAGAGCAGAAGCAAGCACTTTATTGAAAGAAGGAGAAGTCATTATGAGTATTACAAACTTTCCAAGGTATGTAATAATTTCTGTTCAAGTAGCGATTTACCTGTTTCGCATGGCGATTAGTGTATATTATGCTTAAGTTTTTTTGTAAAATATAAATAAATGAAGAAGTTTTTGGAAATGGAAACCTCTTAAGCTGAAAAACTGTTTAAACTGAGAGAGTCATAGGACTTTTTGGTATAGAAATATTTCATCTGCTAATCTTCTACCATTCCACAGTTTTAGTAGATTTTAATGTGTTCATTATTTTTTAGGATAACTCCTAAGATATTCACTGAAATTTTATGGTGTGAGTTATTGTTTTACAGTGCATAAAATGCTTAATTATATTCATGTGTATAATATTTGTTCTAGAATATGTAGTGATTTAATGTCATGTTCAGTGTCTTTCTATTATTCTAAAGATTAAATTGAAAAGGTAAATAAAATATTGTACATTTTATGAAAAACTAAAAGTAATAGGTTGTCGTTTGTTTAGAATGTAAACACTAATTAAAAATAACGATGGTCATTTCTATAGACACAAAAAGTGTCTTGTGTAAGTTAAGAGAGATATTTTATTTGTGTCATGTAAAGTTTGTGTATGACCTAAAGCCCACTACAATTTGCTGTGGCTGAATCTAATAATGTTTATATATTCAGAATTTCTAATTCCTACGAAAACTTTAGAGTATACCCTATAACATCTTCTTTTTATCAAAAGCTATTTCAAGCTGGTAGGATAATATCCAGCCGCGGCCGAAGCCAATCCAAATTTGTAATTCAAATATGTACATTTCTAAACTCTATCCTTCCGGAAATCGAACCTAAGGCCTATGCTATGGAAGCAAGTAATCGCACTATTGTGCCAATGTGCCCAAGTGTTTTTTAATTGAAATTATACATTTAAACTTGATTGATATGTGCTCAAAATGAAAAATTTTCATAATTCGATAAAATCGTACAGCACTTAAATGATGTATGATTTTATCGAATTATGCGATATTAAAATGGTATGTCGTGACATTGGTACTTCGTAGTATCACTTTTATATCAGCAAATCTCATATAGTGAGACAAATTAGACATCTTATCTTAATTACTTATCATGATCACGTACATAAGATGGGGTTACGTTGAGTTTTATGGAAACTTGTAGTACCAACTAGTTATTACAACGCTTTGTAGAATATTTAGTTATCGCACTGCCTCATTGATGAGCTGTTTTGGCTACAGATAATAAAGTTTCAGGTTATTCTAATTCAAAGTGAATACTAGCTTACGTGCTCGTATTAGACCTCGTTATACCGTCGGTCGAACGCCTTATCTCTCTCCAGTCGCGTCATCTGCAGTCTCCTCGTAATATGTCATTGAAGGAATAGACAGTGCCCTTGTGTTTGCGCATACACTTGTTAATTACAATATCTCTAGAGACAAATAGCTAATCTCTGCCTGAGATTCTTTGCTTTCATTCCTATAGTTACAGTAGGCAACAGTTTATTTCTATTAGGAAACAGACACTTCAATTTTATGTATCTCTTAAGTATCTTAGCTAATACAAGTACATAAATTTAAATTCCTTTTTCTATTAACAATAAGACACTTCAATTTTATGTATCTCTTGAGTGTCTTAGGTAACATAACGATATGAATATAAATAGATTTTATTGTTTATACAGTAAGTGCTCTACGATGATAAAAGCGTTATTGTTAGATAGAGATATAATTAAATGAATTATTTCGATATTGAATTCCTTATTTATTTCAAATCGAAAAAAAAATTCAATTAAGAAAAATTTACCAGTACAGTTCTTTTAATGATCCAAATTTTTAGAGTATTTCTTGAAATTTTCTTGAACTCGAATTTTAAAAGAAGTCTTAAATTTCAGGTTAGGTTGCCCTAGTTTTACGAGTCCACCGTTTGCACCAACACCGGGGAAGGGTGTGACAAGCTCCCATTTCTTTCCAGATGAAGGCATATTTCCTGGTCATCCTCGTTTCAAAACATTAACAGCAAATATCAGAAATAGAAGAGGTGAAAAAGTTGCCATAAATATTCCAGGTATTCAGATGTATATTATTAAGTAATGTAATTTTACTTCTGTGTATAGGAATACTCGATAAAAGAAATGAAAATAATCTTCTCAAGGTAACACAAAATAGTACTCAAATGGAAAAAAATTTTTAAGTCGTGTAAAAAAAATTATACGTCATCTGATATACATTTCCTAAAGTTGCATGCATGCTATGCATGACATAAATAATAGAAATAAAAAGGCACATCAAAATGATTTCATATAAAAATTATGGAACCAAACGATCTTTTTAAATTATATAAACAAGCTGTATGGTGACATAATCAACAAATTTTTTTTCGCGTTATGTAGCTTGTGTTAAGTTCCAGTGCTTAACAATGCTTATATGTCTGACACGACCACTTTTGACTTATAAACTCACAAAGTAGCCTGCCAAACCGCATTGGAGCAACGTGGTGGGCATATGCTCTTCAACCATCTCTCCTATGAGTGGGGAGGTTCGTGCCCGTGTGCGAAAATAATTCGCTGCTATTAAGCTAAATTCACGCCCAAAATTCGGGTAAAAAATTTACTTTATCCTCCCGGAATTTTTATGCGATCTATATGTTATAGTCACTCTCCCATACCCCGTATCACACGGCAATACAACAAACTTTATAACAAGCTAAACCTATTTAACGATTCATATGACGGCCTCTCTGGCGCAAGTGGTGCGAGTACTCGCCTTGCTGGCAGAGGTCCCGGGTTCGATCCCCGGTAGGACTTTAGGAAATTGTATTTTATAATTTGTCTAAGTCCGGACTGGTGGAAGGCTTAGGCCGTGGCTAGTTACCACCCTACCAGCAAAGATGTACCGCCAAACAAAGAGATTTGTGTTTGGGTGCGATGCTGTGTAGAAACTGTAAGGGGTATATCGCGTCTTAAAAGATCGCGCTTCCACCTTTGACTGCATCATCACTTACCATCAGGTGAGATCACAGTCACGCTAAACTGTCAGCAATATATATATATATATATACTTCCGAAAGCGAGTTTTGGAATTGTTGACGGACGCGATTTCTGACTAAAAACAAAACATGTAGCCACATATTTTTAAATTTTTATGTATTACTTATATTTTGTTGTATTTTTAGATTAACTTAATCTTAAATCATGTTGTGGCAACCTTAAAAAGTTGCCATTTCACCAATTTCTAGATGTAAGTGTTTATATTATAAGTACATTAAGTATAGTAACTACTGGTGGTCCTTAAATAAATAAATATTGTGAAAAAATGTCCTCTGGATGGCTTTTCAAGGAAATGAGCCACCCAAGTTAATTCGGTAATATCTTAAAATTGCGTGGCGCTGTATAAAGTTTACGTTAATAATTTTCTTGGTTTTCTTACCTTCGAATTATAAACTTCTTGTAACTTACAGTCCGACAATTGTTTATCCTACTTACTATCTTGCGAAAACGTTCTCAACTTTCATTTATTTCCGATACTCCTCACCACAAACGTAGACCACAGTCAGTATCCACTACAAAAGTTCTTCGATGTGCAGTTGCAAGGCGTCACTACACGCAAATCAGTTCTGTACTTTATAACCACATAAATAAAATCTGTAATGTGTACCCTTGCGGGTTAAAATCTTTAAAGAGAATATACGGAGTATCCATTAACACTCTCATACGAAAAAACTGAATAAAGTTACATAAATCCCAATGATACCGAGCCAAATATATACATGCATTCGCTCATTTGTAAATCTATTAACCAAATAAACACCTTTATTTAGCTGCGGACGCGCGCGCACTCACACTCTCAAACACACACACTCAGACACACACACACACACATACATACACACACACACACACATGCTCACATACACACATATGCCATTTGTTTAAATTGTTATAGTATTACGAACAACGTGTGTTTATTTGTTATAAGCGAGGACGTTGATCATTGGAACACAGTCTATACTTCTGCAGGATCATCGTTCCTATGTATTTAAGATTCGACTGTACTGTTCTTTATTGTAAATAAATTCTAAATTCTCAACGTATTACCTAAACTTATGTGTATTAATCTTTCAGTATACCGTGATAAAAACACCAAAATTCCCATAGATGATTCTCACCAGTTGGAACCCGGTGTAGCGCAACCTGATGCAGTATACATGGATGCAATGGGTTTCGGTATGGGTTGTTGCTGTCTACAGCTCACATTCCAAGCATGTTGTATTACAGAGGCTCGTACCCTGTACGACCAACTCGCTCCTTTATGTCCTATCATGGTACGTTTTATTGGAAGTGTATGCCTTTTTTATTGCTAATAGGTTAGATTATGTCTTACATATTGGTAGTTTTTTTTATACCGACAGAGATATCAACGCGACAGGGGAGGTTGGCTTCTTAATTGAAGCATTTGGCTATAAATATTCCACTAGTAGACACGCGCAACTATGCCTGCGTACATATACATGTCTGTCTTAAAGTACGTTGAAATCTTTTTGATGGTAATGTAACTATGCCTCTGCTTTCTAAATCCTTGATTTCTCGTAAGACATCTATTTTAATGAAATACTGTTAAGCGCTATTTCGACCTACGTTTGTATGTTTGTAACGTTTTCACACAAGGCTATTGGTCCGATATCTAAAAAATTTTTCACTATCAGAAAGCTACATTTTCCCTGAGCGACGTAGGCTATATTAGTTTTTCAATAAAAAACAGAGCTGAGTTAACTCATGTTACAAGGATACCCACCGATATATCTATACTGCTATTATTTTTATCAAACTAAAAATTACTGCAGCGATTTAAAATACCTTTCCTCCTTGAAATCAAG
Source organism: Elymnias hypermnestra (assembly GCA_015832385.1). Classification (NCBI taxonomy): domain Eukaryota; kingdom Metazoa; phylum Arthropoda; class Insecta; order Lepidoptera; family Nymphalidae; genus Elymnias; species Elymnias hypermnestra. Next base: position 905,180 of record JACTOM010000043.1, read on the forward strand.
AATTTTCAATACCTGTAGAGAATGTTTTTTAATTTTCTAATGTCGGACATTCTACGTAAATCATGTTACGAATTTAAAATTGTATTAGTTAGATATATGTTCGTTGTAAAGTAAAATCTGTATATTGATTGAGGAATTTATTAAAAACTAAGTGAAATAAAACATTATGTTAACAAAAAAAATCGGTGACTTTCCACTGCCACAAGATCAGTATTTACGTAGGCGAAACCGCGGAGCATTGCTCACTTGTTATATTTATATATAGTAAGCCTACATCACCAGCCCCATTACATCTAGTTAATATCTGTAACACAAAGGTTCTCTTTCTCTCTCTCAAGAAACAAAAAACAAAAACAAGGGATTGTTTTTGTTTTTTGTTTCTTGTCTGGTGTACAAGAAAGTGTTTTCTGTCTATCTATAGCCTTAGTCAGGATAAAAGAGAAAAGGTGTCTCTTTATTGTAGCTAGCGCTGTCTGCTGCTTCTCCCGTATACCGTGGTTTCCTCACGGATGTGGACTGCCGATGGAATGTAATCTCAGCCTCAGTGGACTGTAGGACGCGTGAAGAGCGTGGCATCGAACCGCTGAAGACTAATAAATTCCGCATACAAAAATCAAGATATGACTCCATTGACTCCTACTTATCAGCCGACCATGCGAAGTGAGTACAGTATTGGGTAATTTTCGCGTAATTAAATTCCTTCTTTTAGTTCACGCTCTCCCAGTGTATAGTTTTACAATCTTATCCTCACAACTCCGCTTGCAACTTATAAAGAGAGACAGACAAAAAATAAGTTTGTTTAGTTTAAAAAAGGTAAGACTAAGTAACTTTAAGAGATAGACATATGCTGTTGCGATACTCTAACCGTTTATGTAACGGACGTATATATATATATATGAATAAAATATACTCACCCGATTGAGTTTGTACCTCATATAACTAAGGAAATTAAAATAAACTTGTTATTATTTAAGAGTAACTGTATACGTTTCTATAATAAACTCCCCGAAGACTATTTAGATATGTCACCCAATAAATTTAAAAATCTTACTATAATTTGAATTTAAATATAAGAAACTAATATAATATTGTAATGATGACGGTAAAAAACAAATACAAAAACCCCGACTAAGTTTGTTGTGGGCCCTTCAGAACGGAACCCTCGTAACTTTAGATTGTAAGTGGTTCATTAACATCATCATCGTACATTAAAGTAGTATTTGACGATTCAATAGTGCTTTAAAACCTATTCGATTAAATTTTTTAATTAATTTTTGATTTTGAAAAAATCTATGACCTAAGTTTATAAAAGTTATAGCAGCCCATTAATGTCCCACTGCTAAGCACAGACTCATGAGAGAGCGTTAGAGCAACGGATTTGCAGTACAGACAGTACACAAGTGCACTCTCTATTCTCTCATAGTCCGATGTGACTGTTATAGACACGAGCGGAGAGAGATCAGGCGCAGGATCGAAGTCTTAACGTGCTTCCCGGGGCACGGAGATGGAGCATACCGCCAACTTTGGGAAATATTGAGAAAATCTTAATAGAAAACTAAATATCGATTTTGTAATTGGCCCGACCTGGGACTCGTATTAGGGATCTCATTTCTGTAGTCGAACATGCTAACCACTAAACCAATGAGGCAGTTTCTAAGTTGATAAATGGGGTATTATTATCGTAATTTAAAAAATGTCTAAAATGCGAGTATACTCTTTATACGTAGAGGCTATTGATATTTTGGATTTAAAAAGATTTATATGTATAGGTATAATGACATACCTATTGTACATGATGAAGCGATCTACCGGCGGCTACGCGAAGGTGGTATCGACCATCCATTGGCTTTACACGTGGCGCATCTCTTCATACGAGATACTGTTTCGCTTTTCTCCGAAAAGGTCAATCAGGACGATGCGAACGACACTGACCACTTCGAGGTATTGCATCATTTTTATAACATCTTAACTTTTCACACTAATGATTGGTATACAAGTTATTTTAACGACCTGTAACGGTATAACTATTCAGCTAGAATAAAATTAGCAGAACTTACTGTTTCTGTTGAAACTTTCTACACAGAAAGTGTTTTACTATTGTGTATCTTAATCGCTTAAATAAGCTTCAACATTATAATGTGTCTTTTAATGTTTGTGATATATTTCTTAAAACTATTTACAGACAAATTGTAAACTGGTTGAGTTATTTCCATAAAAAAGCGTATGCTCAACCCGATAAATGACTTCTGAATCTTTTTCAGCTTAAAGTAATATGGCGTTACAATTTTTTTTTTAATTTATTGTATTAATTATTAAAATCCAGTCCAGACTCCGACTAATGAGAAAATGCAATTTCTTATATTCGCACTACCGGAGATCAAACCCGGGACCGCTGCTGGCAAAGAGAGTATTCGTAACACTGTGCAAACGAGGTCGTCACTTCATTTGTTTATTACGTAATAACGCCACCGCTGCTACAGGCATGGCGATTTTTAAAGTTATATATAACCTTACTCTATAGAATTACGATTTTAAAGATTATGTTAGTATTTTTGTTGCCTAGTGATTAAAGGACTAAAAAAAAAGTAATAAATCCCGATATAATTACTAACTTTTAAAAAATATGTTTTCCAAAGTCAGGTGAGATTTTTTTGTTGCGATGACGTTTCTCAGAGACAGAAAAGACTAAAAGCTGACCTAATCTAACCTTAAAGAAATGACAATTTTTAACAAAAAAGGCTAAGAAAAACTAACCTAACTTAACCAGACCTTAAAGTTCGTCTTGACTGTTCGTGTTGATGCGTCGATGTTATTACGTAAGTACCAAAAATTTTAACCACTTTACAGAATATTCAGTCGACGAACTGGCAGACAATGCGTTTTAAGCCCCCTCCACCAAATTCGCCCATCGGCTGGCGCGTTGAATTCCGCCCCTGCGAAGCTCAGCTTACAGATTTCGAGAATGCAGCTTATGTCTGCTTCGTCGTGCTTCTGACGCGTGTTATACTCTCATACCATCTCAACTTTGTGATGCCCATCAGCAAGGTGAGTTTACTTCGCTGTTCGGAGTCTATGTCGGCGTAGGCTTCCTCTGAGACAATAAATGCTCCTTTACTTTCATAAGTTTACTAACCGATTTAGCTATTAACTATTAAAGTCATTTTCTCAATATTCACTATTTTGCAATATAAAAATTTAACAACATTTAATTGAAACACTGTTATCGCAATCCGAGAACTGAGACAATTACAACATCTCGAATTTCGCCCGAATATACACACGCACACACACATATATATGTATATATATATATATATATATGTGTGTGTGTGTGTGTGTGTGTATGTTGGAGTGCAATAGTCTGTGGAACCCTGGATACATCTGACTATCGGCTTGGGGCAGAGTCAATAGTGACAGTCCGGCGCGCGTCTCTCCAGTTCTCGGGAGACGGTCCGCCAGAGCGGTCGACTATTGCAACTGTCGCGTTTCTAGCTATTATTAATGAGTTTGCGTAAATTGATATCGGGGGGATTAAGTGATTGAATATTATAATCTAAGTTAATTAATAAAGTGTTTGCACCAACGCCCACACTGTGGAAATTTTAAGCTAAGCTTTATGCTGCTCTTTCTCTCTTATTCTCCGACATAAATATTTTTTTACTAAATAAAAGTGAGGAAAAAGATTGCAATGTGACAATTAATGTAAGATATCAAAATTACAGTAAAGTAATTGTTATTTTATGACGAGGCGAATAATGAGTGTGATACTTTGTTCGGCACGGGTTGCTAAAGGCTGCAGCTGAAAATCGGCGCCATATTTATGGCACATGACATAAGCCGAGCTGTTTTGCCTTTTCGGGGTGCGGATTGCACAGCTTTAATACTTTTCTTTAAATGTTGTGCAATTATTATTATTATTGTTCATTGTTTTAAGTGTATGTAACCCTCAATGCTGCGAATAAAGTTTTCTTCATTTGTTATTTTGAAATGTACTTTAAATCAATGATGTAAGGTTGGATTTAATGTAAAATAACTCATTTGCACTTATTTATCTGTCCATCTTTACTCATTCCAAAGTATGATAATGTTCGAAGGTGGATGAGAATATGCAACGAGCCCAGCGTCGTGGCGCAGTATTGTCGCAGCGGTTCTGGTGGCGCCGCGACGTGGGAGCGCCCAAAGCTGTAGCGCCCACCACACAACCACCATCTCCGGATGCACCCGACCACTATATCGAAATGACTGTACAGGAAATAGTTAATGGAAAGGTAATTTTTCGTTTTAAACATTAACGTTTAATAGCTTATCGGGTGAGGAGTCACGGGTTCGAAACCTGACAAGTACCACTAATTTCTTTTAAAACTTGCGTACCTAATTATTATTTATAAAAAATCATCAATCTACTTATGAAGAAAAATATCGTAATAGTCTACACTTCGTGGAGGACCGTCGTGGGTCTACTCATTCTCACCTATGATGACCTCGCTGGCGTAGTGGTGTGAACACCCGCTTTGCTAGCAAGAGGCCCCGGCCTTAATACCCAATACAGCGAATTGAGGAAATCATATTTTCTTCTTTGTCGGAGACTGTACTGGTGAAAGGCTTCGGCCGTGGCTAGTTACCGTCCCACGATCAAAGACGTACCGTCAAGCAATGAGATTATTGTTTCGGTGCTGTGTAGAATAATACACATGTGATAAAGTACAATAACCTTGTTCTTTTATATACCTACTAATAAAACATTTAAATTCAATTTTAAAAAAATGAAATGAGAATGATCGATCAATATAATCAATCAATCCATTAATGTAAAAAGCGATAGATGGCGCTGCTAACAAATAAAATCCAGGTTTTGTGTCCAGGATGGTGTATTCCCGGGTCTGATACCGTTGATTGACTCGTACTTGTCTGGGATGGACGTGGACGCGGACACTCACTGCTCAGTGCAGCAGTATCTCAAACTAATCCAACGGCGAGCAGCTGGCGAGATTCAAACTATGGCGACTTGGATGCGCGAATTTATCACAAATCACCCAGAGTATAAGTATGTATTCAAGATTTTTTATTATCATGGTCAAATTTAAGACGACTGTATTTATGTTAATTTATATTGTTTAACATATCGCTGCTTAAAATGAATAATCGTACAACTGTCAAAAATTATGAAAAAAGGCCACATTAGTTAATAGTTCCTCATACAGCATTATGTTTTATTAATATATTTACAACTTAAATGACATACGTAATTTCGGTTAGATCCTAAATTTAGTGGCGTATTCAAATTCATCTTTATGATCATATATTTACATTTAAAGATAATCTCTGGTTGGGATTGAAATAATCGTGCAATACAAAATTTTACATTTCGTCGTAAACGTCGGATGTGTCAACACAAAATTTCATTATATCATTGTCGTTAATTTCAACCGTTCAATAATCAAACTGATCTCTTGTAACATTAGCTTTTTTTCCTCCAAAGTAGCGATATATTAAATATATATATCAAACTGACCCGCTAAAACTCTGAAAGAAAATTGCAGAATGTTTCAACTTGTGTATAAAAAATGTGGTCCAAACCTAACCGCAACCGTAAAATATTATAGTTGCGATTGGAAATTGTTGGTTGTCAATGTCAAAAGCAATTAAAAAAAAATAAAGTATTCATTTCAACGCTAAATATTTGACATTATTAGTTTCTTCGGGATAGCGAGATTGTTGTTTTTGGTATATAGCTCAAGCACCTTTCCTGGACTTCCACAAATAATTTAAAAACAAAATTAACCAAATCAGCCCAGTTCTCGAGTTTCAAACTTACGAACAGCAATTAATTTATATTTAATATATAAAATTCTCGTGTCAAAATGTTCGTTCCTATATTCCTCCTTATCGGCTTGACCGATTCTTATAAAAATTTTTATGCATATTCAGTAAGTCTGAGAATCGGCTACTATGTATTTTTCAAATCTCTAAATGTTAAGGTTTATCCATACCAAAATTAGATTATTTTTTTTGTTTTTTTGACAATTTTTCTGTGAGACAGCATACAAAAATACAACTCTAAATTTTCACCTTTCTATTACCAACCCCTATTTTTAATAGCGATAATAGTAATTATATGGCAAAACAACGTTTGCTGGGTCAGCTAGTAAATATATATAAAGAAAAAATAATAAAACTGCCATTATTTTACAGGAACGACTCAGTGGTGTCGGAAAAGATAAATTATGACTTATTGAAAACGGCCCATGGTATACAGACGGGCACAGTGCCAGCCCCAACCCTTTTAGGAAGCAGCATTGTGTCCAAGACAAATGAAGACATTCCCAAAGCGTTTAGCAAGATGATGAGCAAAGACTGCCCCTAGTCTACTCTAGTTTTTGACCTGTCGTGCCTTGTGATGCTATCGGGCTTATATAAAGTCTGTCGCAAAAAAAATGTTCTAACTGCGGCCCTGCCTCAATAGTATTCTTGAATCTGGGCCGTAGCCAGTACATTAATTTTAACTCATGAAAAGTTTTATAAAAGTTGCAACTTATATTCCAATTTATTGTGATTAAAAAATCTTGAACTTTGTCTAATGAAATCATCCTAATAGTCCAATATGGTTTTAGCATTACGTCAAAATATACAGGCTTTCTGTTTTAATATAAATTAAGTTTGTCATTTAATAATTTAAAAACATAGCCAGTTCTTAATTTTTTTGCTGAAATATTATTTTTTACAAATAATACTTAAATACAGGGCTGCAAATGCAATTTCTTTATGCATTTATTACCCCGAATTTAATGGCAATCAATCATTACAAATTAATTGAATACAAATAAATGTATTTATTAACTTTTACCAACATTACACATTCATGAAACATTCCTAGCAATTTATAATAAAAATAATGCATTAATAATGAAATGAAATTATACTTACTAGTGAATGTGTGAGAATTAGTTAAAAATTGATCTAAGTTTTATTAGTTTTTTTTTCATTCCATGGTAATGACGTAGGAATTTAATTATATCGACGGCCCCTTCGTATAAAGAGTCAAGTAAAATACATTTTTTAAGATAGTGTCTCAAAGATAAATTATTACCATGCTGCCTTTTGTCCTAATGATATAAGTTTAAGCATCATATTTAAATAGCTTTATGATATTAAAAAAACAAAATCAAGTCGATAAATGAGGTGATAATGTAATATCAAAATGACTTGAAGTGTAAGTTGACTCTTTATACGTACTGGCATCGTTCCATCCCTTTCTCAAATTTATATTATTCCAAAAACTCATTAATTTCAAGTATGCTTAAAAATGTAACAAATTTAGTCAATCAAGGAATCATTTAAAACGATTATACTATGTATTGATTTAATTATGAGTAATATTGCGTTATAGATAATCTAAATAGGGTCAAGTGCTTTAGTATATGTTTTGGGAGTAGGTGTAAAGTAGAAATTGGGTTTAGTTTTAAAATATGCACTCGTGATATTATAAGAGGCTCGTCAAAGAAGTCCATTGGATTGGCAACTGAGCCGACAAACCGCCGGTTCCTAAAATCCATCTATTGTTTAGTTTGGTTCAATGAACGAAACAGAAACCATTGTTTTGATATAAGAAGAATCCCTTAATACATTTATTTAAAAAAAAAACATTACTGAAATTTGCTATTAGAAGAATCCCTTAATACATTTATTAAAAAAAAAACATTACTGAAATTTGCTATTAGAAAACCGGAGATAACTCTACTAAAGTTTTTTAACAAAGAACTAGAAATAATACAAATTGGCAAACATTGTGTCATTTACAATGTTTGCAAGTTGTATCACCACTTGTAAATGGTAATCTGATTCTAAGGCAGATTAAATTAATTGAATTTATTATATTATAAATGATTTATTTGTAGTCGTTAGACGTTAAAAAATGACAGGGACAGCCTTTTGCAACTTTGAACATGTACTTAGTAGTAGGCTCGTGTGAGCACAAATTGTGTATTGTAATTTGTTAAACCACAATAAGCGTGTAATTTTGTTTTTATTTCTGCACTTTAATTATATATAACTATTAGTTTATATTTGTTGTCTGTTGTGTTTACTGTTACCGAATGTGATGAATTACTTTATTGATACACATACACAATAAAACTATTTTAATGTTATATTGAAGTTTCGTTTATTAAGTCTTTCAAAATTTATCAACTAATTGCAGTATATGTTGTTGCTCTTGTTGGCGCCATTCATCACTTCCAGCGTCTCCAAGGTTGCCCGCATACTCTGTGAGAAAACAAATAGGGTAATAAATAATAAACTGTATCCTATATACGAAAACGACGCTAGAGGAAAGAACATACAAAATGAGAGAGAGAAAGAGAGAGTTACACTTTGCACTGCAATAACACTAACGAGCCAGGAACATATGATACAAGAAGGTGGTCTTATGAGCAAGTAGCAATTTCAGACAGGGCAAGACAATTTTTGTAACAAAATTAAAAGTGCTTGCGTACATAGAACACATGTCAGAAGTGAAACTTCTTTGGCAAACTAATTTTTAAGTCTTGTTTATATTTATGCAAATCTAAAACTTTAGATTTCCGAGACTTAAAAGTAGGGAAAAAGGAACATATGATAGTCGAAAATTGATACAAATTTTTTGTAATCTCAAAAAACGAATTGTAAATAAAAATGTCACGTTGTTTTTTGTCAATGTCAGAAATTATTACTTAAATTTTGTTACTGAATTTAAAATTTAGAAAAGAGAATTTGTGAAATATTATTATATGAAAAATAGTATATTAAATTATTAAATGACGAGTGGCCAATAAAAATACCACATGTAATTTGTAAATATTAAAATTACCTAACCTTCAAAGGAATTAGCGTAAAAACGCTGCACATTTTCGTGACGCTAATTACAAGTTACATCCGTAAAAAAGTTTTTCTTTAAAAACTACAAATAGGAAATGTGTATTTGAACTTGAGTGGATTAATAAAAAACATTTTATTAACGAGGATGACGAGTCAATCTTATTCATAGCCCATAAAATTGCACAGCGTGATTAAAGAAGTTTTATCTTCAAAAAATCTTACCTCTCATAACATGACGGATAATTTTTAATGAGCCGCCTCGTAATGATAGCACACGTTGCACTCGCTGCTTTATAGCCGGAGGTCCCGCTGTACATACCTACCAACAATTATGTTTCCTTATAAACTCAAATCAAAATGTCTTTATTCGAATAGGCCTATACAGCACTTTTGAATCGTCAAATATCATTTTTTTCATATATATCAATGTATGATATTAAGAACGAATTATAAATTTTAAATTTACGAGGGTACCTTCGCCCCTTGTTCTGAGAAGAGCCCACATTTTTTTCTCATCATCATTACAGTATATATATATATTTACTTATTCAATGTCGATTAGAGCAATTACTTCACTGCCACGGTTATTAATATTCTAAGTAGTCCTTCAAATTATAGAATGATATCTCAATTAGTTGACATTTAATAAAAGATTTAAATTTATTTGTCACTTCTTCTGGGAGGTTTTTTCTAGAAACGAATACAATTTACCCTTGAATGAATTATCAATTTTATGTAGCCTACTAGACTTTTCAGCAATTTTATTTTATTTCTTAAGCTCCATAAGGTGCATTGACTAATTTTGTAAAAGAGTTTAATGTTTTTTATGGACGAATAACAAGTTTTCTAATATGTATACGCCGTATCATTGTGCTTACTGCTCCGAATTTCTTTCTTAACACCTCTCTTTGAACACTTAAATGATATAATGAAGTAGATATATTAAAAACAAAGAATCTCGTTCTTTCCTTACGGAGATACCGCGGTTGCTTTCCTGAGAGAAATAACAAGACTACTAGTTTTATTTTTTTGGTTTACACAATAGAAGATAAAAACTAGACAAGTTTTCTTTCTGCGGCTTTTGTGATAAAAAAAATATAAAGTAGCACTTCTAATACTCAAGGTGATGCCACAAGTTCAAGTTCATAACATTTAATTGACATTTTAAAAATACAATATAATTTAATTGGAAGACAGTACGCCAAATAATATCAACCAATCAAACAACTTTCGTTAAAAATAAAACAATATGAATGTCATCATTACTAAGTTTCTTGTGATTTTGAGTAAGTATAGTACGGAATGTATGTACCTCTAAAATAATCCTATCAATGAGCTGGAGAGTGAATAGACCGCCAGATAGTCTTTTTAAATATTGTGCTTCGTCGTCTAAATCTTCGCCTTCGGCCTAAAACANTATTATTTTTATTTGTTAAGCTATATAAGGTGCATTGACTAATTTTGTAAAAGAATTTAATGTTTTTTATGGACGTATAACAAGTTTTCTAATATGTATACGCCGAGTCATTGTGCTTACTGCTCCGAATTTCTTTCTTAACACCTCTCTTTGAACACTTAAATGATATAATGAAGTAGATATATTCAAAACAAAGAATTTCTTTAATTATCTGCCAAATTTTCATTCTCTTTTTGGACAGTCGCTATTGGTATGTTATTTTTATTAACCTTTACGATCCTAGGTATCATAAAATACGCGGCTAAATCTCGCTCTTTCCTTGCGGAGATACCGCGGTTGCTTTCCTGAGAGAAATAACAAGATTCTACTAGTTTTCTTTTTTGGTTTACACAATAGAAGATAAAAACTAGACAAGTTTTCTTTGTGCGACTTTTGTGATTAAAAAAATATAAAATAGCACTTCTAATACTCAAGGTGATGCCACAAGTTCAAGTTCATAACATTTAATTGACATTTTAAAAATACAACATAATTTAATTGGAAGACAGTACACCAAATAATATCAACCAATCAAACAACTTTCGTTAAAAAATAAAACAATATTAATGTCATCATTACTAAGTTTCTTGTGATTTTGAGTAAGTAAAGTACGGAATTTATGTACCTCTAAAATAATCCTATCAATGAGCTGGAGAGTGAATAGACCGCCAGATAGTCGTTTTAAATATTGTGCTTCATCGTCTAAATCTTCGCCTTCAGCCTAAAACAAATTCATTTGAAATTAATATACAATTTTTTTTTAAATTAGTGTTGAGTAGGATTGATCAGATCGCGCCTCTCTATCGCTTGCCCTGCGATCTCGTTTATACGCTCGGCTCAGGATGAATGTGACATTGAGTCATGCATTTTCCTGCATGGTGCATTACGTACCTTACCTTTAAGTACTGAAAGTTGAATGGCTTCCGCAACATAAGTAGATCAAACCGAGAGATGGATATATAACCATAAATATATCGATAAACTAGATGTTCCCGGCGGTGTTACCCGCATAGTTCATGATACCGTTGAGATATGGTCAAATGCCTTATTTATTGGATTATTTGATGGAATTTTCAATCTAAGCCATTCTAGATTCCACCTAAACACACAAATAATATCAACACAATCTGTCCAGCCGTTTAGGAAGAGTTTAGTGACATGCACATGCACATTAGAATTATATATACATTTATATAGTTTTAAACAGGACATGTCATTGTATCATATACTATAGTTAAAATACTCTTAGTTTTATTTCTCGGCAGCGAAGAGGAGGATGCCACCGTCCATGTAGCGTGGGCGGATTGAAATGGACTGTATGCGGTTTAAAAAGAAGAAGAATGAATGTAGAATTTAGTGAGGTGTCCGCGTAAGTGGTGATATGAGAGGGAGGAAAGAAAGGAATCACGTGCACGTACCCGGAGTGTCAGGCTCTCCTGCTCCTTCCCGAAGTTGGGTTGTGCACGGGCGTGGATGCGGCGGCGGTGAACACTACCACTATTCTTACACGGCCAGCGGCTCACTCTTTCGATATTTCGTGAGGTTATATATCTTCTAGACGAAGATACGAACGGAATTGTTGCGGTAGGCGGAATACGACTTGTCGCGGCGGATGCGTAAGCGAGTATATGCACGCGAGGGAAAAGGTAGGGTACTTTGGGAAAAGGAAACATTTTTATGCGGCACCGTCAACATTTAAAACATAAAACTGCCAGAAGTGGCGTCACCACTCTCACTCACTCTTTTTCTCTTCTCACACTCTTTTTGAATTATCTAAGAATACATACTTCCATGTCTTTTTCTGTGCGATCAACTTTATCCATGTATTTGAAATGTAACTCCAATAGTCTGTCCACCTTCTCTAAATCATTTTCTGTGAACTTTGCAAGGAGCCTCTGTCTCTGGCCTCCCTGACAGTTTCGTAACATAGAAGCAATAATAGAAACGACGTGCTCTAAAAAGTAAATTAAAAAAATTATAGTTTACCAACTTTAATTAGTTAGGTCAAAAAAAAATCTATTAGAATATGAAAAAAAAATTCTATTTTCTTTTAGATTAGTTGAAACGAAATTTATTATTATTATTATAAGTTTACAATTGCTTACACTTGTCTATTGCTTACAATTGGCTCTTAAATTTAAAATTAAAAAAAAAATTAAAAAATTGTTTTATTCGGATCATCTCACAATGTGCCATAAAAACAAATGGGAACGATGATCCTGCAGAAGTTTAAACTGTGTTGCAGTGATCAACGCTCTTCTTTGCTATATATGTACATTCTATTAGAAATGAATAACACAATATTTAAGACTATTGGCATGCAGATGTACGTGTGTGGGTGTATGTGTGTGTGGGTGTGTGTGTGTGCGTGTGTGTGTGTGTGTGTGTGTGTGTGTAAATTGTGGTGATAAAATCATACAACGGACTTAAATAAGTCTTCAGTTTTCTCATAGTTAAGGGTAAAAAGATATTCAATACAATTTTCCTTGCACTTAGTTTTTGTCAGTGAATAGATGTTTAAAATTTTGTTTAATTTATTATATAGTACGCAACTAAAATAAGTATATTGCCGTCTCGCAACTGCAGTTCGAAAAGGTTTTATTGGACATACCGAGCGTGAAAGGCGCTTTCTTTTATAAATATTGTTATAGAACGTGAGCTCAGAATGTTTGCGCAAAACAGTATGCAGTATACATAACTGTCTCACCGTCAGTAACTTATTAGTGCAGTAGAGTTCAAAAGTTGGAAACAAAACTGGTTTTCGGTACATGACTTTAAGAACAGCTCTTTGCGCTCTTTCCAATTTAATCAAATGAGTCTTTACGGCGGTCCCCCAAGCAGTCACACAATATGATAACACAGACTGCGCGAGGGCATAATAAACATTTTTTAGACACTGAGAGTCAACCGCATGTCTAATATTCTTGAAAATATAGATAAGTTTTCTAGTACGTGACGTTACTGATTCAATTTGCTGTTTCCATGTCAAGGAGCTATCTACAAGAATTCCTAAGTATTTTACACAAACACAACGTTCCAAGTACGTACAATTGCATAAAGATTGCAAATAGCCACAGCTATGCGCTTGAATAGTAAAAGACTTTGGTGCTTGAGTCAACACATTTGGTGCAAAGGTTACATATTTCGTCTTATTAGCATTGAGTGAGAGTTGATTGCTATTAAGCCAATCTACTACAGAACTTAGAGCCAACTCGGAGTATTCATGAGCTTCTTTCCAATCTTTACCACTAACTACAAGAGTTGT